>PVKZ01000753.1:415004-613448 GCA_004027375.1 Macroglossus sobrinus
AAGAATGATAAAGGTCAGGAGAAGTATGCAATAGGGATGAGCTACAAAGCTAAACAATGGCGATAGAACATTCTGTGGTTTGGCCTCTTCTGAGACCCAGACAGGGCTGAGCTGGAAGACCTTGTGGTCAAGTGCTTCTGAGAACAAGCTGACCTGAAAAGCGAGAGCTTAGCAACAGAGTTATGAGTCTCCCACAGAATTGTATAATTTGCATATTATATATTTATTAGGAAAAGACTAATCTCTTGATATATATCATACATTTAACAATACATAATTTACACTATTAAATAAGATGGCATATTTCAAATAAAAGAGGAATATAAAGAATAATATAACCACTAATAGCTAAAAGTTTGTGGGGCTAAGATTATACTTACTGAAATAATATATAAAGTTTCTATTCACATTTATTTCTTAGAGTCTGATGAAGTCTGAAAATTGTGAACCATTATTGCTACATATTTCTGTTAAGTTAGTGTAGATTAGATGGATATTTTGGTGTTATCTTTAAAATATATGGAAGAATTATTTATTGATTTTACTGGTAAGTTACATTCTGTATTTCATTTTAATAAACATTTCTTACCATGTGAAAGATGACTACTCAGTTCCATCTTATCCTGATAAGGTGTAAGTTGGTTGCATTCCTGTAAATGCCTTCTTTCTTACCCAAATCTACATACTAATCTCTGCTGAAATAATAATGAAGTGCTTCAAGACCATTCACTAACATCTTAATACCTAGCACTTAATGAAACTTTACTTTGAGAAACTGTTGTAAATGTTGGTTTAATCTTCAGACATAGAGAAAATAGACTTCAAATTGTCTTTTAAAATACTCCACAGAAAAGTTTTCCTTGAAATCAGAGGGCATGAAAGGTTTCCTGGGAAACTAAATAGCCTCCACACTGATTCGCCCAGGTTGTCTGTTAGCCAGTGACCTCTTCCTAATTGAGGGAGGGGCAAGGACAAAGGAGGAAGGAAGAGAACAGCTGGACCAGATAAGAGAGAATTAGAAAGACAAAGCCATTGAAAACAGAATTGGAAACCCTTGAACCAGACTGTATCTATTTTCAGGCTAATTTTCATATTCTGAAGAAGTCCTGTCTGTGTCTAATTTAGGAAAAAATAGAATTTCCACCTCCATGCTTAATCTTTTTCCTTCCATACACTGTTAGAGAATAGCAGTCATAACAGCTTTTATTTCCTGATCCATCCACAACCTCCCTTCAATTTTTTTTCAAATTGTGATTTTACAAAGTATCATTATCCTGACAAAGAATTGGCCACCCATGCACACAGTCATGGATTACCTGCCATCTGCCAGAGTTCTAAGATTCTAGATACCTATATCCACTTTTATAATTTGACCTTTCAACGATCACCCATTTGAGAATCAAGGTGCATTTGATTAAACAAATGAAAAGTATAAAAATCAATTTAACAAGTACCAAAATGACAAACGCAGAATTCAGATTATAAATTTTATAAGACCTATAAAATTTTCTGTGGGATTTCACATTGAAACGGAATATGCTTATAAAGGAATATATACTAGAGCTAGGTATTGGAGTTCAGTTATAATTTCAATTGATAGAGAAAGGAAATAAAGAGAGGTGACCAATTACAATTTAGTTTAACTAGAGCCTAAATTCTACATGTTGGAAAATTCTAAGATAAAACTAGAAAAGTTGAATCATAGTCACAGTATAGCATTTCTTAAATTCTAGATTAAGAAATTCTGCAATAAGTGAACACATATAATGAGAAAAATTTTCTCAGGAAAGACCCCATAATTAGAAACCTGTTGTTCCACTGACAAAACCATATAAATACTCTGTTTCAAGTTTTGAAATGTCAGGGTGTTTTTTCTTTATAATTGAGGATTTGAAATATTGACAACTTTAGTTGTCATAATTTCTTATTTCTTTTTTAGTATACTACCAATATCAATTTATGTTTTCTTTGGGTTACTTTTTTTCTCCTAAAATGTCTCTAACTAGAAACATACTGTCAAAATATTGTGCTTAATAACCAATGGAATTAATTATTTTTGTGTGAGTATGCTGTTAACTAGATATACATGTAGGAAAATTTGCTTTGTTTTTAAAAATTAGTCCTAGGAATTGACTATTTTCTATTTATGATTTTAATTAGGTAAGCAATTATTTGGTCCCAAAGTCAAAATTATAAAATTGAGAGGTTTAGTTGCATTCCTATCAACATCTTTATGCTTTCTTCCTCTCTATTGTAACCACTTTTTAAATTAGTTTTTAAAAATTTTTTCTTTTATTGTTTATTTTTAAAAATGTATTCACATATATAAGCGCACATATACTCATACATATACAGTATGCACAAGGTCCATGTACTATATATACCTATATTTAACTTTTGCTGAAGCTTGCTTTTTTTCTTTTTTCTTCAGGCTATGTCCTGAAGACTACTAAAGAGAACAGAGAGCTCTTCCATACTACCTTTTTTTATGAGCCATCTATTTCTTTGTAAGGAAGTTATGCAGTTTATTTTAACTTTTCTCCATTAAGAGGCATCTGGGTTGATTCCAGTTTTTTACAAACATTGTAATAAATAGTCTTGTGATTGTATTACTTCATACGTTGGGAGAGATTGTCTTTGGGGGAGATTCCTAGAAGTATAATTGTTGTGTCAAAGGGTAAACATGTATGGAATTTTCTAGCATTATACGACGGTGAACATTTCCCAGTCCTACTAACAATAGCGCCTCGGATCTCTGAGGAAACTAATTTGGAAAATAGAAATTTCCATGATTATTTTGTAGGCCTTGACTTACCTGTGTTTCTCTGGGGGTTGGTTGTGCTTTTTTGTTTATTTTTGTTTTATTTGAATGTGGTTTATTATTTGTTACTCTGTCCTGTGCTTTTTTCTTCTCACATCTTCATACCATGTTGATTAACCTAAAGGATTGGCTGAAGTTACAATTTTGAAGAACCATTTTCTCAATAAGCTTTTTAGCTAAAAGAGAGGTTTACCTGTGAATGTGGGTGGGGCATTCATTGGACAGAATTTACATTAGGTGAGTGGAGGAGGAACAAGCCTGCAGGTACTCTCTTGCTTCCCACACCCCCAGGCAAAATATAAGGGCATTCATTACTTTAAGACCCTGACAGCCACACTAAAAACTCTAGTTCTATAGGAGCTTATACTTATTATTTTTTAGAGAGCATTCCTCTAGTTTTAGCATGAATAAGTGAAATAAAGCAGTTGCAATTGCTTTGCATTTAAGGGAAGGAAGAGGTGGTCAGTGAAGAAAGTCCATAAATTAATTTTATTATCAGTCCTTTATTTCTAAACATTTTTAAGCAAATTTCTACTTCGTTTGCACTCCTGCATTTGTGACCTGTTAACTAGAAATGTGGAGATGCTCTCTATACCCAGCCTTCATATTTATCTGCTAAAAGGTCAATTCTGCTATTTAGCTCCAAGATTATCACAGGTTTGTTAAAACTTCTACTCTAACTCCCTGCTCCAATTTGCCAGTTACTAATTTCTTTAACTTTGTAAATATTTACTATTATTTAACTGAGATTTTATGACAATAGTAAATGTTTTCATACCTTACTTGATAGATTAATAAAATAATCGAGTTCATGTAAAATAATACAATAATTATTAATACAATAATAATTATTTTTTAAATCTATCCATTCTCAAACTTAGGAATTTTTATGGTAACTGTTTTTTAGAGAATATCCAGGCAGGACCTTAGGAATCTCTAGTTTCAATAACTTATAGTTATGAAGCACCTTAGGTGAAAACGTTCACATATTATTATTCTTCCATTTTTAATATTTTTTAAAACAGTTCTTAGATTTATAGAAAAAGTGAGAAGACATTGCCTAGGGTTTCTGTATGCCCTGCATCTAGTTTCTCCTATTATTAACATCTTACTTTAGTATAATATTTTGGTATAATTAATAAACTAATATTAATACACTTATTAACTAAAGTCCATACTTTGTTCATATTCCCTTGGTTTTTACCTAATGTCATTTATTTTCTGTTTCAGAATATCACATAACATTTAGTTGTCACCTCTCCTTAGGCCTTTCTTCACTATAGCGATTTCTCATACTTTTCTTGTTTTGGATGACTTTGACATTTGCGAGGAGTAAGATATAGCTGCCAAAAAACAATAGCAACAACAACCTGGTAGAATCAGGAATATGTAATCAAGATATATTTCTGATAGTATCTATAGAAAATATAATAACTTAAAAGGGTTATTGTTTAATTTCAATCACCCTGTTCGTTGTATAATTTGTATAATAAATATAATAACTAGAGACTAAGTCATTGAGATTCTATCTTCATTTGTATCAGAACTTGTGGGAGTCTAGAGTTTCTGAACTTCTTCAAGTACATGTGTGTTAGAATAAAAATAAATTTTTATTTGATATAGATGAGTGTTCCACAGAAATTGAAAATGATCATTCTTAAGCTAGGCTTTTGTGTGTATAGGTTAAGTTAAAAGACAGGACTGTCTATATTTGCTTATGGGATCACGCGGCCACTGAAATCATCTTAATCCAGTATCTTTATAATGTCTTCTCATTATTATAGGATATGTGTAGTATACATCTGTTTAGCACTTGTGTGATGGACACTTAATGATTGTGGTCATCCATTTCAGATAATTCTTTAAAAGTCATCAGATCTTGCTGAAAAAGCACACTCTGGAGAAGTGACTTTTTTTTTGCTTGCCTTGCACTTCACTGACTTAGATGGGGATTAACTAGAAGTGTGACTGGTTCCTTGTATCGGCAGTAAAGAGCACATTTCTTACTCCTTTGACTCTCTGTGTGGATTGGTAAATGGAGTGAAATATGGTAGAATGCCGCAGTGAAGTCGGCTCATGTGAGAAAATGTGAGCTGATGACTTCCTAAGTACTACAGAATGGCAGTACACTCATTTTTTGGTCCAGGTTCTTTGCTGCTTCATTTTATCCTCTTTTGGAAAGGTTCTTAATCTTTCCAGCTCAATCAACAAAATAAGAACTATATTTACCTGATGTATGATACATGACTTGGTTGTAATGGGCCACTTTTGAGGGAAAGAGGCAGTAACTGTTTGTTAAATGATACCCTTGGCTCCTGGAAAAGTTAATAAAGTTTCTCCAAAGTACTTAACTTTCTTCAGATGAATCATTTATACACTAGGAGAGGCTATCTCAATGATGATCAACACTAGGCCTAACACTTTATAAAACAGATAAAAGATACCAAATCATGTAGTTAACTATCTAAAATCTCTAGAAGGAACTCCTACGACAGACTAGTTTTAAATTAATTTTAAATAATTGGATTCTGAACATGGCACACAGAATGACTCTTATTTAACAGTATTTTTTTTCCAAGGAACATCTTCATAGT
Organism: Macroglossus sobrinus; assembly: GCA_004027375.1. Taxonomy (NCBI): domain Eukaryota; kingdom Metazoa; phylum Chordata; class Mammalia; order Chiroptera; family Pteropodidae; genus Macroglossus; species Macroglossus sobrinus. The sequence goes on from PVKZ01000753.1 coordinate 420,420, forward strand.
GAACATTTTTTTTATAGGACTTTAAGTCTACAAAGTAGCTTTAATTTGTAAATGTTCATAAGCTATAATTACTAATTAGTTTTTACCTCCTCCTTCTTGTCTGTAAGTATACTCTTTAATCCCCATTCTCCCAGTAGAAATCTAAAATGCCAAAATGAGTTTTTCCCCAAAGGCTTACTTTCATCGATAATACAATTAAGGGTAAAGCTCACAAATAGATAGAGTAACTTGCTTACTTATTCCTGGTATATAATTATACATACAGAAATGCACACAGACAGAATGTATGTGTGTAAGATAATACATAAAGTTGTATAAATTTCTTTCTTTCTTCCTCCTCTCTCTCTTCTTTCTTTCCTTCATTCTTTTCTTTTTTCCTTCCTTCTTTCCGTCTACTTATATTATCCATTTTTACTATACATATCATATTGCAGATACTGTATGGTGATACCTACTAAATACTAGTACTAAATATTAGATTTTCTTTTTAGTAAAACATGTTAATTTTTTTATGTCAAAAATCTTGATATAATTTGCTTATTAAGAAATCAGACATGGCTTTTGTTTGGTTATAAAAGGATAGAAAGTGTTGACTGGAACAAAAAGTGCTGCCATTCAACTAAGTCAAACACTGAGGAAAATGTGACAGGTTGGAGTAAGGCTACATTAGAAACTATTTTAAATTCCAGAATATAAATGTGAGAACCATTTGTTATTATTATAATAATTGTTTATGCTTCTGAATGTCAGTAACTGCTTTTAGTATAAAGGGAAAAGGCAGTCCAAAAACAGAAAAATAACCAATTTGATGCTGAAAAGTTCATAATTCACATATATTTACATGATCTTATTTAACCTTATAATATTCTATGAAGTAGAGAAAGCAGATAGTATTATTGCCATTAACAGATAAGAACACCATGTTTTGAAAAAATTCAAATCATCTCAATGGTAAGATATATTTAAAGTTCTAAATAGTAAGAATGTATTTATTAGAATCGTGTAAACAACATCTTGGGCCTCAATTATTATCTTGTTATAAATATTGCTGACATTACTGCAAAGACATGAGTTTAATGACATAAAATATTTGGACTTAAATGTAGAAGTGCTCAGTTTTCTCAAGCATTTACAAAACATATTAGCTATAACTGTTTTTTTTTAACCAAAATAATGTCATATTGCATGCCTCAACAAGAAAAACAAAACATTAAAAGAAAAAGAAAAAGAGGTCCATACTTCAGATTAATAGAATTGCACTTCAGTAACAATATTTTATGATTTCTTATTGAAATCAAAATCACAGATTATAATTACACAGCATTTTCTCCTTAACAAATCTAAAAGCAAAAATTTGTGAACTGGTAAAGAATGCCTCTACTTTAATACTGTGTTAAAATGTGCTTTTTTCATTTCTTTTCAACAATTAATGCTAGGTTAACTGTATAATTATATCTGGAGGAAGTGCTATTTTCTTTCATATATGGTTACAGAGAAATTGTGTATCAAAATACTTTGATAGCCATTAATTATGTTACATTACATAAATGAACAAGGGTGTCTTGAATGTTGGCATGAAGTAAAAATATTAAGTAAAAATATTTTGCATGAATTCTTAGATTATTTTAGGAATCACAACAAATTTTATGAGATTTTTGAAAAATATCATTTGTTGATTAAAATTAAAGTTTGAATTTTCAAATACTTAGATTATTTTTGAGCAGTTCTTCAGACTAGTTAGTCCAAATGATTGCCCTGCCTCCAATAAGTAAGACTTTCTTTTTTTAAATAGAATGTTGCCTTTGTCAGAAACTTATCTCTCTTTCTGGAAAAATTCAAGATAGCCTATTTTCTCTCAATTAATTATACTATTTGTTTTTTAAATTGTCATCTTGTATGCTTTATTTATAATTGTTTTGCTCTTGTGAATTCTAATGACTCTAATGAATGTGTAATGTGTCACATCCGAATTGAGTGGGCATTGGATTGGGAGAGCATAATGTTTAACAAAAGTCCTATCTTTTTGCTTTAAAGCTCTGGTTCTTTTATTGCTCAGCATACTTTAATAAAATTGATTGAATTTATTTATTTATAAAAATAAAATTGATGAAGAGCAGAAATGCATAATGACTAATAATGTATTTTCAATCCTCATATGCATTGTAATTTCACAGATTGGGTTCTATATAAGCAGCCTGATTCCATCACTTATCTTAATGAATCTAACCTAAAGCTCAATAGTCCAGAGAAGAAATTTGGGAGTCTGGCCTAAGCTTTCTTATAATATGGTAGTTGAATCCCAGAGCAAAAGCAGAATGTTTCCATTCAGACAAAACAAGCTCTAACTAAGAATTGAGTCAACTTCCTGCTTAGAAGAGCGAGATTAGTGCCCAAATACCTTTCTATTATTTATTTGACTTTGAGCCACTTTAAACCTGAATGTAAATTCATTCATTTGTAAAATGGTTGATGCTTATCTTTGAGTGATGTGAACAATTAGAAATTATATATTTAAAATATCTTGGATGATCCTGATATTATATCCTATAGAATATTATTCATTCTATAATCCTAGAATATATTAGAATAAATTATTACTCTAATAATAAGGTGGTACTATTACTATTATATATATTCTCTAAGGTCAAAATTCATTAATTCGGTAAATATTTACTGAGTATCTCCTACCTACTAGGTGCTAACTTCTGGGGATTAACCAATGAACAAAACATAAAAAAATCTCTGCTCTCTTAGAGTTTACAAACTTACAGGAATGGAGTGCATACAATATGTAAGTGAATGATAAATAAATATATACATAATAATAATATATAAAAAAAATTGAGGTTGTCACGTGACAATACGTTTTATAAGAAAAAATAAATCAGGAAAGGAGACTATAGAGCCCTTGGTGAGAAAAATGTACTAAATTTTAAATGAGATGTTAAAAGAAGAACTCAAAGAGATGTTTGCTAATGTTAAAATGTATTCATTTATTCATTTGTTCATTCATACTTTTCTACTTTTTTGAAAAAAAAATATTAACTTTAGAATAGGTGAAAGAATAAAAATAGAATGAATATTCTCATAATTTTTACCTAGAATTCTCAATTTTTAATATTTTGGCACATTTGTTTTTCTCTCTCTTGGTTGAACTATTTGGAAAAAAGTTACAAAGGGTAGGACACTTAAATTTTTAATCATCAAGCAAATACCTCCTAAGGATAAGGATATTCTTCTACATATCCATAATATCAATAACAAATTTTACATTTTAAATAGGTTATCCATATATTAAATCAATATTTAACTAGTGTCAGAACAATGTCGTTTGTTGGCATAAGAGATCATAAGATGTTTTATTATCTCTTGGTACATTAAACATTTTAACATGTTGACGCTTAAAACAAGAATGACTTATTATTTCTCATTGTTTTTATTGGTTTGAAATTTGGCCAAGGCTCAGCTGGTTGGTCCTTTTGCTGTACATGACGCAGGCTGAGTTCCCTCATATGGCTGCATTCAGCTGGGAAAGCAGCTGAGGCTTCAATATCCCAAATGGACTCTTGCTTCATAGGAACTTTTTCCATGTGGTCATTGATCATCTGAAAGTCTAGCCTGGACTTTCTTATACAATGGCAGTGGGGCTAAAGAACAAAAGCAGAAGGCTCTTGGCTGAGAAAACTTAAATTCAAGCCAAAAGCCTTGCCTGAGAAAGGATACTGTTCCATTTCTGCTGCAGTCTATTGTTCAAAGCAGTTAACAAGGTCGACCTAGGTTCCAGGAAAAGAGAATAGACTTAAATTGTTGATGAAAGCAGGGGCAGAGATTTTTGTGGCCATTAAATTGTTACATCAAGGATCACACTTTGCATTAAGTTGCAAGTTTTCTTTATCCAACTTTAATGTACAACAGCAATGTTCTTTTTTTCTTTTTATTCATTTTCAGTCAGTGTGTTTCAACCATCTCATTATTGGCCAATGGTACTTCATAGGTTGAATTCTGTGTCCATTAAATACATGTAATTTCCTAAACATTAAAAAAAATTATGCATATGCCCTGCAGTGTTTTTCTTTTTTTTTAAAGCATTGAACACACACACACCAACTTTTCATATTGTGTGAATATTAGCTTGTTTTATTTGTAAACAACAAAAAAGAACGACAATACCATAGTTTTCAAATGTAGGATTATTATATATATTTTTTATATTTCTATTTTGTTTGATTGTATATTAATTTTGTTCTATGGAATAAATTAATAGCATGTCAGCAATTTAATGTCTATAGATTCATTACATTTTTCAAAATTTATTTTTATTTTATTTTATATTAATTTCAGGCATATTGCACAATGATTAGACATTTATATAATTTATGAAATGATCCCCATGGTTACTGTATAACCTACCTGGCAGTACACCCAGGTATTATAATACTATTGACTATATTTTTTTTATGCTGTACTTCACTTCCCAGTGACTGTTTTGTGACTCCTAATTTAAACTTCTTAATCCCTTCATCTCTTCAACTGGTTGATTCTCTGTATCTATGAGTTTGTTCTCTGTATCTATGAATTTGTTTTCATTTTGTTTGTTTATTCTGTACCTTAGATTCCACATATAAGTGAAATCATATGGTATTTGTTTTCTCAGTCTGACATTTCATTTAGCATAATATCCTCTAGGTTCATTCATTTCATTGCAAATGGTAAAAATCTCAATTTTTTTTTACCACTGAGTAATATTCCATAAACTGTATATATGTATATGTGTAGCATAACTTTTTTATCCAGTCATCTATTGATGGGTACTTAATTTGCTTCCATATCTTGGCTATTGTCAATAGCGCTGCAGTAAAGAATTTTCTTTTGCAATGTCTTTGAGAATCAGAGTAATGGTGGCCTCTTAAAATGAGCTTCAGAACCTTCCTTTCTCTTAAACTTTTTGGACTAGCCTGAGAACAATAGGGGTTTATTCTTTGAATGTTTGCTAAAATTCACCTGTGAAGACATCTTGTCTAGAACTTTGGTTTATTGAAAGTTTTTTGATTACTGTTTCAATTTTGTTAGTAGTAATCAGTTGGTTCAGATTTTCTGTTTCTTCTTGACTCAATCTTGGAAAATTGTGTTTCTAGGAAATTATTTATTTTTGTTTGTTTGTTTCAGATAGTCCAATTTCTTGGCATACAGTAGCTCATAGTATTTTCTTTGTATCTCTCTGGAGTCAGTTGTCACTTCATGTGCATTTCTGATTTTATTTGGGTCTTCTCTTTTTTTCTTGATGAGTTTGGTTAAAGGTTTATCAATTTTGTTTATTTTTTCAAAAAACCAAATATTGGTTATATTAATTTTGTACTTTTTTTTTAGACTCTATTTCATTTATGTTCACTCTTTATTATTTTCTTCCTTCTATTCTCTTTGGGCTTTATTTGATGTTCTTTTTTTCTAGCTCCTTTAACTGTAGGATTAGATTGTTTATTTGAAATTTTTCTTGTTTCATGAGGTGGGCCTGTATTGCTATGAATTTCCATCTTAGGACTTTCACTGTGTCCTATACATGTTGAATCATTGTGTTTTCATTTTCATTCATCTCAATGAATTTTTTTATTTCTTCCTTGATCTCATTGTTAACCCATTCATTGTTCATTAGCATGTTATTTAGCCTCCATGTGTTTGTGTATTTTTAGTTTTTTTATTATAATTGATTTCTGGTTTCATACCATTGTGGTCAGAGAAGATGCTTGATATTATTTCAGTTTATTTGAGAAGAATGTGTATTCTACTGCTTTGGGGTGAAACTAAAAATATCATTAAAATTTAGTCTAGTGTGTCATTTAAGACCACTGATTCCTTATTGATTTCCTGTCTGGAATATCTGCTTGTTGGTGCCAATAGTGTGTTAAAATCTTGAACTACAACAGTATTACTGTCAATCTCTCCCTTTATGTTGGTCAATATTTGCTTTATAGATGTAGATACTCCTATATTGGGTGCATATATGTTTACTAAGGTTATGTCCTCTTGTTGGATTAATTTCTTTATCATTATGTAATGCCTTTCTTTGTTTCTTATTATAGCCTTTGTTTTAGTCTTTTTTTTTGTCTGATATAAGTATTGCTACCTCAGCTTTTCTTAAATTTCCCTTTGCATGAAATATCTTTTTCTATCTCCTTACTTTCAGTTTATGTGTTTCTTTGATCTAAAGTGGGTTTCTTATAGCAAGCTTATATATGTCTTATTTTGTTATACATTCAGCTAAATGACTGGCACATTTAATTTATTTACATAAAAAGGGATTATTGATAGGTACATAGTTATTGCCATTTTATTACTCATGTTTATGTTGGTTTGTTTTTTACTCCCTTCTTCTTCTAAAAGAAGCCCCTTTAACATTTCTTGTAATACTGGCTTGTTGGTGATGAATTCCTTTAGCTTTTTCTTGTCTTTATTTCACCTTCAGTTTTAACTGATAGCCTTGATGAGTAGAGTAGTCTTGGTTGTAGGTCCTTGCTTTTTATTACTTTGAATATTTTGTGCCAATTTTCTTTGTCCTGCAAAGTTTCTGTTGAGATATCAGTAACAGTGTTTTGGCAGCTCCCTTGTAAGTAATTAATTGCTTTTCTTTTGCTGCTTTTAGGATTCTCTCTTTGTTTTTAAGCTTTGTTATTTTAATTATGATATGCCTTGGTGTGGCACTATTTGAGTTTCTCTAGTTTGGGACTCTTTGTGCTTCCCAGACTTATATGTCTGTTTCCTTCACCAGGTTAGGAAAGTTTTCTGTCATTATTTCTTTGAATAGGTTCTAAATTCCTTATCTTACTATTCAACCCTGGTACCTCCTTGATAGGAATATTGATACACTGAATGTTGTCCCAGAGGTCTTTTAAACTTTCCTCATTTTAAAAAAATTACTTTTTGTTGCTGTTGCTGTTCCAGTTGAGTGTTTTCTGCTATCTCTCTTCTAACTTGCTGATTTTATTCTCTGCTCACCTAAATCTATTACAGATTCCTTCTAGTGTATTCATCGTTACTGTTATATTCTTCATTTCTGACTGGTTCTTTTTTGTGGTTTCTGTGTCCTCTTTTATGCTTACTATCTTGGTTGAAGCTCTCCCTGAGATCATCTATTATCCTCCTCAATTTGTTGAACATCCTTATAACCTGTGTTTTGAACTCTGTATCTGGTAGGTTGCTTGCCTCCATTTCATTTTTTTTTTTTTTTCTGGAGTTATAACCCGTTGTTTCATTTGCAACATTTTTTTTTTTTAGTTGCCTCTCTGTTTTCTTTCTTCTATATTAAGTAGATTTGTTATATCTCCTAGTTTTGGCCAGTTGGCCTTATGTAGTAGGTGCCTGTGTGGTCCAGTGGCACAGCCTCCCTGATCACCTGCTCCAGGAGCTCCAGGAGTGTCTTTCATGTGAATTGTGTGTGCTCTACTGTTGCAGTTAAACCTTGATTGCTGTTATCATGACAGTGGATGGGATTGACACTCAGGCTAACTGGCTGTGAGAACTGGTCACACCCACAGGATATAAACTGCTATGCGAGGGGCTGAGTGGGATTTGCCCCAGCAAGCTTATATACCTGTGGAAATCAATCTTTGGATATGCCTCTTATGGGCTAATCAGGTGTTCCTCTGTTATGTTCTGACTTCAGCATCCACATGTGTTATTTTGGGAGTCCTTTAAGAGGGGCAAAAAGCTAGTGAAGGCCAAGGTCATCTGCTGCCTGTGACCACTTGAGGCTACTTGGTAGGAGCTACAAAGTGATCTGCGTGTTGTTGCTGTCTGTACTAGACTTGGAGGCAAGTGGGAGAGACCATGTTGTAAACTGAGGCTGCCTGCTGGCTGCCCATAAGGCTCACCAGCAGAAAGAACCTTTGGGTTGGTTTGCGAGTTGGGTGAGGTGGGGACACAGGGAGTCACTGGGATAAAGCGAGCAGATTTTAACTGGTCTATGCAGATTCAGGTACGCTGCAAAAGTCTCAGTTCACAGCAAGGCTAGCTGCCAGCAGCCTCGAGAAACACTTCAGCTTGGACTTGTGCTGGTTGCCCACCACCTGGATTGTCTTCAGAGGTGTGTGAGCAGAGGCCTATTGATTGTTGCTAAAAGAGCCTCTTGTGGAGTGGGCTGGGGGGGCCTGGTTACCCAATTACAAATATGCCTCCAGCAATTAGCGAGTCACCCCAGGAAAGTTAGCAGGTTTCACAAGACCAATGCAGATTCAGATTTGATGCCAGTGCTGAACCTGTGGCCTCTCGCAAAAATCTCAGATCACATCGAGTCCAGCCACTGCGCATCTTGGGCCCACACCCCACCATGATTTGTTCAAGAAATACTATAGCTTGGGCTGGCATGTGGAAAGTTTCTCCCAAAGTGTGGGCCGAGGACCATTGATTGCTACTGAGTGCAGCCTCTGCTGAGAGCGTAGGGTGAAGCTGGTTGCTGGGCAATGAATTTGCCTTTGGAAATTTGCAAGTTGGATTGGGCAGGATCTCAGAGAGTCATATAGTAGAGTGAGCTAATTTTACTGAGCCAATGCAGATTCAGAATTGGCTTTTTAGAAGGAGGGCTCAACCCATTCAAGATGGTCTCCAGCTATAGGCTGCACAGGAGGATGACTCAACAAAAAGCCAATGGCAGTTGTCTATCCAGCCCTCGCCCAGAAGCCACACAATTCAACCTTGTGCCCTATGTCTCTTGCACCTCTTGAGCTGCTGACCCTCCACCAGAGCCCAGGGTGAGTGTTTGCGAGTGAGTCTGTGTGCGGGCCCTTTAAGGGGAAGTTTTGATTTTCAAGTTCCTTTTGTCTCACCTGGATGGGCAGAATCCCCACTGAGTTTTGCAGTCAGGTTTTGTCAGGACTCCTCTTCCTGGCACTGAAACCCTGGGCTGGGGAGCCTGACATGGGGCTGTGGCCCCTTGCTCCTTAAGGAGGACCTCTGTAGCTAAAATATTTTTTCCAATGCCCAACCACCACATATAGGTGCGGGGCAAGGCTATTTCACGTCTCCATCTCTCCTATCAGTCTCTATGTGGCCTCTTCTTTATAGGTGACAGGTTCAGCTAAATATCAGGTGGTTGTCCAATTTGATTATCCTATAATTTAGTTATAATTTTAATGTGATTATGGAAGGAAATAAGCATCATATTTACCTACCCCTACCATCTTGACTCATTCTCTTAGATTCATTACATTTTAAAAATAACAAATAGAGTCATATCCATTACATATCTGATTTTTTTGAGTCTTCCCCTTAAAAAAAAAAACTATGCAGAAAAATAGGGGCTTGCCCCTTTTATTCAGGTTTATCTATTTCAATATGAACCAAAACCCTATGACTTTCTATATTTTTTTTGAGTGATGTTTATAGAATTAAAAAAATGGTTGGACAGGTGAAACACATATAGTATAGTATCATGACTTCTCAGTCATTTTATCTCTCAGCAACTTATAAATTCTGCATTTAAATTATGTCTATTTAACTAGCTTTTATGGAAAAAAAACATGTATAACATTTTGAAATATCTGTTAGTATTTATTAATAGTTTTTAGGAGAGAAAAACATTTAAAAACTTGAAAATTAAGCTTATACAATGATTTCATTCTTTATAATTTTTTATATTTGGAATAGCTTTCTATAATGTATATCTTTCTTCTCTCTGTTGGGTAAGGCTAATTACAAAATGCAGGTGGCCCATGATCCTTCTACTACAGCCCTTAAATTCTTGAATGCTCTCCAGCTGTTTGTTTCATTGCAAATGAGTTTCTCCTCCCTATTGCAATAGCCATGAATAAAGTTTACCTTGTTTGTTTAACTTTAGTAAGTATAATATGTACTATAATATGTACTTTGATATAAAGAAGGAAAAAAGAAGGAAGAGAAAGACAGAAAAAACAAAGAGCAAGAGAGAATGAGTGAGAGAGAGCAAGAGAGAGAGTCACAGAGAGAGAAAGAGACCATGAAGATACTAGAAGGTAATATAAGTTAATTACTTTAAAATCTGGGAATGGGAAAAACCTTCCTAAATATGACTTAAAAATATAAAACAATGAAAGAAAAGTTTTAAATATGAGCAAAGTTACAAAGCAAATAAATTGGTGGAGAAAAAAATTGCACTTTGTCACAGACAGAAGGCAAATAACTATGATATAAAATGAACTCCTAAAAATCAACAAGATCACTATATGACAGAAAAATTGTCTGGCACCAGGAACAAATAATTACATCACATTAAAAAACATTAAAAGGACTTGTAAATAAAGAAAAACACGTTTGCAATCATAACAGAAATGCAAAGTAAAATTCCATTAAGGTATTTTTGTACTCCTATTAGAATTTTTTTTAATCCAAATTTTGGCAGCATACCAATAAATAACCATTCTTTTCGCTCTGTGTTTGTCTATATTTCTTTTGATAAATTTTATTTTTGCATATATAAAATATGCATAAATTATAAGAATCACTACTATATAACAAAGATAGGTTCTCAGTTGTATCTCTGACCCTTTACCTTTTCTTTCTCTACCTCTATAATAGCATTTATATTCTTATTTGCTCTTCTAGCATTTTTTTAGCTAACATATGCATATATGAGAGAATATACATATATACATTTCCCTCCCTCTTTTCTGCAAAAAAATAGCATTCAAAGTTTGCCCTTTTCACTTTATAATTCTTCTTGCAGATCATTTCTAATTAATGTATAGATAGATGTTTTTCCTCCATTTTTTAAGCCTGCAGAGTGTTTCAGTATGTGAATGAACCATGGATTGTTCAACTATTCGTCCATTCATACATATTTGAATTGTTTTTGAACCTTTGTAATTACAAATTATAACACAATAAATAACCATATACCTGGATTTTTTTTTTTATACTTTTGATGGTATTTCCTAGAAGTGAGCTTGCTGGGTCAAAAGCTAAATGTATGTATGATTTTTCTAAATACTGGTCAATTCTTCTCTATCAGGATTGTATCATTTTATTTTAAATTTCTATTGGCAAAACATGGCTAAGTTTGTGTCCCTCATTGTCTCCTCCAGAGAATGTATTGTCAGACTTTTGGGTTTGGGCCTGTTATTAGATGGAGAATGGCATCTCTGAGTAGCATAATTTGTATCGCTCCTATTATAAGTAAGTTTGTGCCTAACTACTCCACAGTTTTCACAGTAGATATCCCCAATTTGTTCTCTCTCCCACTCATTCCTCTCCCTATAACTTCTCCTCTGATTTATTTTAGATGATGATTCCTTCTCATTCACTGACATAATATACACAATAGGATAATTTCCTCCACTCTCAATGCCTCCTTGTACCTGTACCTACATATTCCATCTTAGGAAGGTACAGAGACACAGCTTATTCTTCAAAGATGAGCAAGCAAACAAAAAATTCTTTCTTGACCTCAATATCTCTTCTATCTGCCACAGATTTTTCTGCTTTACAAAATAACTCTTCAAAAACAGTCTTTATTCCCAGTCTTCACCTCCACTTCCTCTGAAGTGTACTCTTTTCCCTTCACTGGATTTGATTTGTCAAGGTTCCCAATGTCTTTAGTGTTAATAGATCAAAACATCAATATGGGATCTTTCTTATCTGACCTGTCAGTTTCTTTTGACATAATTGCTTGAACTCTTCTTGAGTATCTTCCAAGACAGCACAATCTACTTGTTTTCTTCCTATAAGATACCTATTTTTTCTACTCCAAAAACCAGTATTTTTCTCATCTTTCTTAACTCAATTCTAGAGTGCTCTAGAGTTCAGCCCTTGGCCATATTCTACTCTCCCATGACTTTATTGGGGATCTCATCCAGTTTTATGGCTTTACATTTTTGTTATATGATGATTAGTTACAAAGAAAGGCAGGCAGCAGGGTGATAGACACACAGACCGTCACTATAGATTACTAGCTCTTTGTCCTTGAAACAAATACTTCCTTCTATCTCAATTTCTCATTGTAAAATGTTGATAAAATTCTGCCAACTTTTTGAATGAAATAAATAACTCATACACAGAATAGAAAAAAAAGTAGTTTGTGGCATATAATAAGTGCATTGTATTAATTCATACATATTGTACTTTCAGGGCAATTCTCTCCTCCAGAAACTGCAGACTAGTGTGTTTAGTTGCCTTTTGAACACCTTCATTTCATTGTTTTGTAAGGACTCAAACAGCATATACAAAATACCTCTTGATTTTATGCCTCAGACCTGTCCTACCAATTTTCCCCTTCTAAATAAAGAAGATTTTTTTTTTAGATAAATCTCTCACATTCTAAATCTGATAAGTCAGCAAATCCTTTTAACTGTGCCTTCAAAAGGAATCAATAATCACCATTTGTCACTACCTCCAGTGCCTCTACCTGAGTTGGACTGATCATCATTGCTCATTTGGATTCTTGCTCCTATCCGATCTCCCTGCTTCTGCCCTTGCTCCCCTTTATAAATGTTTCTACACAATAGCCTGCATGCTCCAGAATATATATGATCTCTTCTCCTGCTTAAAACACTCCCGTGACTTCCCAACTCAGAAAGCTAAACTCATCGCCATGACTTATAATATCCCAGAGAATATACTGCCACATGTCTGTCCTCTCTGACCTTTGATGCTAGGACTTTCTCCTGGCTTCCTCCTCTCTGGCCTCACTGGCTGCATTCCTATTTTTGGAACATTCAACATTCTGCCTCAGGGCACTTTTTTCTTATTGGTTTCTCGGTCTGTGATGCTCTCTCCACAGACATCCACATGACCTGACTTCCTCATAATGTTAAATTCTTTACTCAGAAATCATCTTAAGGAAGAGATCTCCTCATCAGACTATTTAACATTGAATTGCCTCTCTCTATTACCTTTGCACATCTATTTTTGTTACCTGTTTTATGGTAACAGAGATTCAAGTGTACCTTTACTATCCTATGTATTTTACTGATTTTTCTTATCTATATTATGTTTTTTTCTTACTAGAATGTAAATGCTATGGGGGCTACTAATTTTTACTCACTGTCAAAACTTCAGTATTAGAATTAGTGCCTGGCACAAGGAAGACATTTATAAATATAAACTGAATAAATAAACGAATTAAGTAAGCCACTGATAGCAAAATTTACAAATTTGTAGACTACTATATATTTGAAAAGGCAATTTTCCAGAATAAATCAAAGTGTGCAAAAGCATTCATTCACATTTATATTTGATAAATTAAACAGAGAGAGGAAAATAAAGGTATAATTCCACTCTCTATATACATATGTACACGTATACATATGTACAAATAATTACATGCACATTCTAATTTGTATATACATATGTTACAATTGTTTATACTTGAAAATTACAAAATACTATGCAAAATTAGCTCAAAAAATAAAACAGGTCAAAAACAATTTTTCCATCCAGAAGTCACTGTTGATATTTTAGATTATGATTCTAATATTGTTTTCTATATATTTTTAGAGAAATCTGAGATTTTTATAAATGCATAAACCCTTATTATAAGTAAACAATATATTTTCATTTTGGCAGAACTTGTACTGGATATTTATCACAAATTATTTTATTCATCTTTGATAGATAGAAAACTATATTTTATTAGATTTTTGAATTTAGATGTTTTTGGACTATGATCTTTTGATCAAGATACAGACTTGAGATCTGGCTATATTTCATAATATGTAAGAGTCTCTGCTCTTTTTCTTCTATACAGATTCAAACAAAGATTTTGATGACCTGAGCTTTTTTTCATTTGTCTTGCTCAAAACAGCTTTGTAAAAATATTGCAATTTACCCAAATTTACCTCAATTTTCCTTTTATTTTTCTCAAACTTATATTTTCTATTTCAATTATATACATACATAAGAAAAGGTATCAGATAATTATTACTTATATTTCCAAAAATCATTGTCAGGTATCAGTCATTCTGATAACTGTTTTGGTCCTATGCTTAGTGGTTTAGTGAAAATGAGCTGCTTTGTTTTTTTTTATTAAATAACACTGTTGAAGTTTTCTAGTTGTGGTTCCATTCTCTAAAAATTCAATTATGAAAGATTAAAACAAATTTATCGTGAAGAGTTCAAATAAGTTCAGTTTGCTTTGATAAAGTTACTAGTTTTGATCAAATAAAAATATGATACTACTTTACCAGCAATCATAAAAATGTAAGCCATGTTTATCTTCAGAAAATCTCTTGAAGATAAAAGATATCTTAGCAAAAATACAATTTATATTATATCTTAATTTTATAGCCTACAGGGAGAAATTGATAGTTTATATTGCATCATTATTCAGATTATATGATTAAGTATCTTCACTTACAGACTAGTTTAGTATTTTCTTCTTATAGGAAGAAAGTTTTCTTTTATGACTCATGCTAGAAAAGATACACATTATTATACTTGCCAAAACAACACAAATGGCTATAGTTGTATCATACCTAATAGAGAAAGTACAAAGTAAATGAGAAAAATATAAAACTGCATATGCTAAACCATTATTTAAACAAATGCAAATAAATTCAAAAAGTGAAAACTTAAAATTGGCAATAGTTAAGAAAAAATAATTCCCATTTTTAGCAAAAGTGTAGGAAAACTTAAAACCTCATGTAGTTAATACCAGGTCAAATTTTTAGATTTCAAAAAATGTTTGTGTTTATAGATAAGAAAACATTATTTTGCATATGCATTAACTTAGAAATTCTACATGTAGAAATTTATTCTCAGAAAATAATTATGTTTTGTGTAAATATTCTGAAGTTAGGATGCTTATCAAAAGTAATTAACACAAATGTTTGAAAAAATTAAATAGATTTAAACAAAAACCAAGAATAACCATTAAAATATAGAATATAGTCATATGATGCAAGACAATATTTTATTAGTTATAGAAAAATACTTAATTCCTTGGAAAGGTCTTTCTATTAAATAAAAGAGCAAGCCATTTGTTGTTATTACTTGTATGAGATATATAAATATATAAAAAGGGGGAGAAAGAGATTCTGTGCATGTAAAGGTTATTAATAATGATTATCTCTGATGTTTGTATTGTTATTTTAATTTTCTCCTTTAGTGTTTATATTGATTTTTAACCATTAAAGTTCAATGAGAACCTTTGCTACAAGTTATCTTTATCACCCCATGGTCTAGACTCATGGAAAAGCTGACATTCTGAGTGATTCTAACCCTGTTGCATTAATAGAGAGGAACATTACATGGCAGATCATCCCATTGGCCCTACATGGCATGTCTAGAATTAAGCCTGGTCAAAGCAGGTGTCAGAACCACTGCTAAGTTCAGGGGTATGGAGGGAAGCCATTCTACCAGCATGAGCCTAGAAGAATGAGCACTGGGAGTGCTGTGAATGGTATTAATGACTGTTGCAGTTACAAGCTAAGAAAAAAAAAAAAAAGGGAGCCGGGGTTTGGGAGTGGGGGGCGGGGGAGAAGGCAGGCAGGCAATAAGACATTTTGCTTATATATTTTTTTACTGTTAGCAATTTATTTCCCGTGGTAATTGCAGCTCTCTCCCTGAAATTTGTCTTTTAATTAGTTAAACTTCCTGTGGTGGTTATTGAGATGTTTACCACTGTCTTGCCTGCAGATTCATCTAAGAGAAAAAACAAAACAAAACAAAACAAAACTCATTGAAGTCAAACCAAAAGAAAGTCAATGAAAGTATAATGAAAAATACTGATTTCAAAAAATAATAAAGTTCAGCTAATTTACATTAGTTTTATATACTTGTCATTATCTGTCTTGTTATGGCTTGTATTATAATCATATAACTGATATTTAATGGAGAGTAGGGAGTTAAAGATAAAAGTGCTGAGAGAGTGTTTCTCTACCAGCCAACGGCCTGTGATATATAGATACTCTGATTTAAAGAAACAGGAAGCATATAAATAAAGGATTTTTTAGTTTCTTGATGAGAACTGTCTTACTTGTGGAACTACACAAAAATAGCTGTTTCCTATCCAAAAAAATAGATTTTTCTTGTGGGCTAGATAATTCTTTCTACAATACAGTGGGACAGAGAGAAAGCTTTGGAAAGACACAAAGCCTCTGAATGCATCGTAAAGGGAATATTTCCCAAAGAAGCTAGTGAAGCAGTAAAAAACGCTGCTCACATTCATGACCCAAGATCCAGAGCAGCTGAGGGGAATATAAGAACTCAGGGCAGCAGTAGAACTCAAGGTGGTGAAGAGTGTATGGTGCACAAATAGCAAAGGATAGAAAAATTAGGTCTGTGAATTAGGGGAAAAAAAAAAAACAGTTTAAAGGGAAGAAAGGAAAAAAAAAAGGAGACCAATGAATTCTTGAAGATTTGACCAAGCACTGTAAATCAAGTAGAAATAGCAGAAGATATCTAACCAATTGCTGTCAGAGAGAGTATATAAGAGGGCTACAATATATTCTACCATAGGCAGTAACTCTACAAAATATAAAATCAATTTAGCCAGTAAAATAGATAAGAAAAATATAGAATCTCATGATTAGGGAAAAAAAAAAGAAGAAAAACATGTTTAGATACCAAATTAGCCCATGATAAAAAAGGCAAACATTGACTCACCTGAGAGTTTACTAATATCTATAATTCACATGTATATATCTAATATAATAGTAAACATAATTATATAATAATGAGTACATAAATTGATCTATGGGCTCTTTGTCTTTAAAAGTCCAATGAAAGTAGCTTACTTTAAAATAGTTTTTAAGACAAAATCAGTGTACCTGGATGGATCTATCTGATCCAGAAGTAAGACCACCCCTCATGCTTAACGCTGTCTTACTCATCAGTAAAAGAAAGCTAGGAATTAAGTCCTAACGGGAACAGTTTGACTTAATTTACATAAAATTCATTCTCAGAGCGAGATACATGAGGAATGTAGCTAATTTGAATCCCCTCTGGAAATGAATTATTTTTGTGGCTAATTAGTTGCCTCCTGGAAAGACTACAGGCAGCTTTGAGTGCCATGTGGCTCCCACAGGGAAACATTTATTAGGGACAAGGACACAAGATGATAATGACATGCAGGCATCAGTCCTAGAAATGCAATGTTTCAAATACATGGTCTATTATGGTTGGCAGTAAAAATATAAATGTTTTTATGTAGAAAGAAAATTGGAAAAGTTAGACTATTTGATGTTACTAAAAAGAGTCACATGCTGGTATTGAGTAATATGGTGATTATGGCTAATATTATTATTAGAAATTATAATGCCATCTCAAATAGAAGAGCCAGTCCAAATTCACCACTTGGAAAGACTGTATTCATCTAATTAGGAACTTTAGGGCTTATTCTCACAATGAAAACACATGAAATGCATGAATAAGACCGTTAATTATGATATATTTCAGCTTCTGAGAGACTTTAGCAGGAATAAGGACACCAAGGAAAGTGTTAAATTCAAATTAAGATAATTAAGAGGTATAAAGAGTTACTTATTTTGCACTTTTTAAAAGCTACAGTCTACCAGTGTACAGATTCCTCAATGGAATAAAACTTCATATTTTTTTGGAAATTTTCTTAGCTCTTTCTTGTTGCAATTACTAACATAGCATGACAAAGCATCTATTTCCTAAAAACTGTCCAGTAGGATACTCAAAAAAACAGAAAGTTTTTTTTTTTTTATTTTTAAGAGTTGACTTTTGACTGAAAAACAGTACAGTTAGCATATTTTTAGGGAAATATTAGTTCTCAATGTCAAAATATTTCACTAGTCTTAGGAAAGCACGAATCATCACTGATGATTCTATATTTTGGTCACTATTACATAACGGTAGTCAGAAGTTTTTTTGTTTGTTTGTTTGTTTGTTTGTTTGTTTGTTTTTACCAGTCACCTAATGCATTCTGATATTGCTGACTTGTTTGAATCATAGTTATGGGGTCTTTTTTGGCTGACTTTACATCATTAATATAAAAAAGTATTAAGAGATGTTGGTACTCAAATGTTGCTTTTTCTAGTTTATGGGGTATACAGTCGGCAATCTCATAAACTGATGCCTTTGAATAACACTTTCAGAAAGACCTTACATAATTTAAAAACTAAATATTGTACTTTGAATAACACTTGTATTAACCCTTCAGAGAGAGCTTTATAAAAAAAAAATACGTTGGTTAACAGCTGAGAGTTAGAACCTAGCTCAGATTATTCATATACAATATAAGTGTTATTGACTAGGAGACGTGGAGGCTAAAACATTAATTTGATCTAAAAGTGTCTATCTCCTTTAGAAGATCTCTAAAGAAAATATGTAGACATTTCTATTCTCAGCTTGCTCAATTATCATCCCACACACACTGCACACTCTCAATTCCAAACTCAAGGACTTTTCTTTTTTCGTTTGCATGTGCCATGTTTTCTCCCTTAGAATTTTGCATATCTCCTTTCCCTCTCCTACTTGGAATGGATCATAGTCATTCCTCAGATGGTACTTGTAGCATTGATTTTCCGGGCAAACCCTCTTGCTTCCTCATTGAAGACCAGGCCCCTCTGTTATATGCTTCTAGCCTCTCTTCTTTACTCTCTGGGCTCTTAACAAAGCTATATGAAGAAGCTGTAAGTCAGTTGGTATCATATGTGTTTTCTTTTTTGCTAGTTAGCCTCCTTTAGTTTACCCCAGTGTTCCGTAAAGCTCCTAAGCCCACTGATGGACCTTCAAGGATGTCAGCAGAGGGTCTTGGAGAGAACATTAAGCTAAGGATCAAATTAATACAAGGCTAGAGCTTAAAGATGCCAGGACCGATGGGACATGAAAAGGATCATGGATAATGATTGATTAAAAAAAAAAGTAACAGTAAATTTTTCCCATTCTCCTATCTAAGGATCTATTCCAAAGAAAGGAGAAAGTAGAACTAAAAACCTTGAGATTAATTTAAAAAAATAAAAAGATAAGTAATTGAATTTATCCAGATATAAGTAGTTCATTTTTCTACATTGGGAAGAAGAGAGTTAATAAAAAATTTAATTGTAGAGAAATGGAAAAAAAAAAAAAAGACTGCATTTGTGCATCTCTTGTTAATGGTTTTAAATTTTATTTACCTAAGAGAGATATTTTTGTGATTTTAAATAAATTTTTGTTTCCCTAAATAACTTTTAAAACTTCATGGGAAAACAGACTTTTTTTCTTGAATTTTATGACCTCTCACATGACTTTTTAGTAGAGCAATCATACCCCATACGATCTTAATTAATATTGAACAAATATATTATAAACTTGGGGTACAATTTATTAAAAATGTAATATAAAGTATTTTCCATAATTAAAGTAGGTTTATTGGAGTGTGTCCTGATTATTTTTAAAAATCATGCAAAGTTAATATTTCTAGAATTTATTTTGGTATATATTGGAGATAGAGATGTACCTTTACTTTTGTTTCCATGTGGCTAATAAGTACCACAATACTATATAGTGAAGCATCCATATGTTTTTAAAAATACATAGAAGTTAAATTATGTTATATCTATTCTGCATCATACGAAATAACTAGATGCACATTCACTAAACTTAAAGAGTATTTTTGATGTGTTTTAGCTTGAATGATAGTCTATATTTAGGATTAAAATATCAGTCTGAAAGAATCAAAGGAAATTCAATGAAGAATGGATAGTCTTTTCAACAAAAAGTGCTGAAATAACTGAACACCCACATGCAAGAAATGTATCTAATTATAGATATTAGATTTTTCACATGTATTAACTTAAATGTTCATAGCCTAAATGTAAAATGCAAAACTATAAATCTAAGAGATAGTACAGGAGAAAAATCTAGGTGACCTTGCATGTGGTGATAACTTTTAAAATACAACACCAAAAGCATGATTCTGAAAGAAAAGAATGATAAGTTGGACTTCACCAAAATTTAAAATTTCTGCTTCACAAAAAGCATTGTTAAGAGAATAAAATGTCAAACAACAGACTGAAAGAATATTTTTGCAAAAAAACCCCATATCTAATAAAGGATTGTTATCCAAAATATTCAAAGAACTCTTAAAAACTAAACAATAAGAAAACAAAGGACCCAGATAAAAATAGACAAAAGATGTAAACAGATAATTTACAAAAGAAGATATACAGATGGTAAATAAGCAAGTGAAAAATACTTCCCATCGTAGGTCATTAGGGAGTAGCAAATCACAAGATGAGGTATCACTAGATACCCATTAGAAAGGCTAAAACCCAAAATACTGATAACACCAAATGCTGGTGAGGTTATGGCACAACAGGAACTGTCAGTCAGTGTTGGTGAGGATGCAAAAGACTGTTGGTTATTTACAAAGCTGAACATACTCTTACCATATGATCGAGCAATCACAGTCCTAAGTATTTACTCAAATGAACTGAAAACGTATGTCCACTCAGAATCATGCACACAAATGTTTACAGCAGGTTTATTCATAATTGCCAAAACTTGGAAATAACCAAGATATCCTTCAATAGGTGAATGGATAAATAAACAGTGGCATAACCATGTAAATGGGATATTATTATCCAATGATAAAAGTAATTCAGATACCAAGCCATGGAAAGAAATAGAGAAAACTTAAATTGCTAAAGGAAAGAAAGAAACTTGAAAGGCTAGATGCTATATGATTTGAACTACATGACTTCTGAAAAAAAAAAAAAAACTACAGAGACAGTAAAAAGATCAGTGCTTGCCAGGGCTTTGAGAAGAGTGAGGGAGGGATGAATAGGTCAGGCACAGGATTTTTATGGTGGTGAAGCTATTCTTGATGATGCTGTAATGCTGGATACATGCCATTATAGAGTTTTCAAAATTCATAGAATGCATGGCACAAAAACCAAACTCTATTTCAAGTATGAACTTTAATAATAAATATGTCAGTATTGGTTCATCAATTATAACAAATGTACTGTACCAATCCAAGATGTCAATAATTGGGGAAAATGTGGAGGTGAGTTGCGGGCAGCAGGTAGAGGGTGGACAGAAAGGAGTATTTGGGAACTTTGTATTTCCTACTAAATTTTTCTATAAACCTAAAACTTTAAAAAAGAAGTCAATTTTAAAATTCACTTTGAGGAAGCTAAATTAGAGATCAACCTCTTACAAAGATAAGCACAACAGATCTATGGTCCAGATCCATTTCTGCTACCTTTGAGTGAGTCATTTAATTTTTGACCTCAGTTCTCTGCCTGTAAAATGGGGTAATGATAATCCTTACCACATGAGATTAGAGATTGTGATTAGAAAAGTGCTTGAACAAAGTTCATTATTTCTGTACAATCATCATCAATGAGAACAAATGAAACTTAAAAAGAACAGGAGGGTGGTGTGACTGTTTAGTAGAAATATGTCATAGATATGAGATGCTCTGGCCCGAGAGTATAATCCTGGTTTCAGAGCTAAGTCCACTTTGAAATTTGTAAGAGAAGTTGCTAGCAAGCATTGCTCTATAGTGGTTGATTTCTCACATAAGCATTATTTATTCTGTCCAGGCACAATTCTAAGAGCATTGCACCTTATTTAACTTTTACGTAAAAAAAAAAAAAAAAAAATAGGTAATGCAATTTTTCTCATTTACAGATGAGGTAACTGAGGTTAATTGATTTGAGTTATTCATGATCAGTCAAGAAATAAATAAAAACTAAAATTTGAAGCTAAGCAGCCTGATTCTAAAATCTGAATTCTTTATCAGCGTGTTTATTGGCACCTTCATAATATATACATTCTACATAGGTATTCTTGTTGTTTCTTATTCGAGAATAGAATTTTAACCTGGCTTCGTAACTTACTCATGTTTTTCCTTAAGCATTTTTGTCAGCCGTCATGAGATTAGTAATATTAGCAACATCACACGGTACTGTAAGGATTAAATGATGAAATAAATGTAAAGTGTTTTAAAAAGTACTCAGGATAGAGACAGTATGTAATAAATGTTATTTTTGTTATATTTTAATTATTACTCAATTATTTTGTTATTTCAGTATATATTTATTACTGACTATGGAAGAAGCAATCTTTAAATATTCTATATCTATTTTATATGTATCTATGTATATATTAAAATGTTTTGTAGATATACACAATACTTCAAAATGTTTTTTTTAGTAATTAACAATCTCTATGGTGTAGATAGATTTAGGATCATTAACAGTAAGTTTTGAGTCAAGAATTTTTATCATCAGAGAAGAGTGAATGATAACACTGAATTTGGCCTGGTGCCTTGTCCATAGTAGGCCCTCAATAAATAACCAATGAACTAATGAATAAAAAGCACTCATCGCAATAATATCCTACCAGAGAATAAACATAAGAGATGACAATACTAGCCCTAATATCATAGTTAACCGCTAGCACAGGAAGAAACTCAACCTGCTGAATAAACATAACATACTGAAATCCAAAACACTTAGTATATTTAGGGTCCAAAGAAGATCCTAGAAAAAAACTCATGGAAGAGTCACAGAAAAGGTAAGACTTGAGTGTAGATTTGATGGGTTAATGGAATTTACTTAGGGTCACAATAGTCCATTCTTAAGCCATGTGTATTATAAATAAAAGTAATGCTATATAAAGTTAGGATTAGTATAGTGAGTAATTGTTATATATTCTTTTTCTATTATAATAATCTATTTACTATATTGCTAAACTTCATGTAGATATGTGTGAATGCATACATATCTGATAAAGTTTTACTCAACCATTGCTATAATAATTCTGCCTAACAAGCCACTGCAAAATTCAGTAACTTAAACCATGCACCTTTATTCTCATGCTCACCTGATCTGACTATAGGTCAGTTATGGATAAGCCAATCTAGGCTGCTTTCTGTTTGGTGGCTCTACTTCAAAATGTAGACTTGACTTGGCTTCATGATATGGAGCCAAGTATCTATTAAGGCAAATTCTTCTCATGTTGAATGATAGGAAGTCAAGAGGCAAATCTAAAGATTTCTGCTTCTGTTACATCTATTAACTTTCCTTTGGCCAAAGTCAATTATGCGGCCAAACCCAAGTACAATATTGTGTAAAAATGGCCCCCACCTTCTACAGCATACCACGAGAAGCATGCACTTTAATTCGATGAACCACATTTCAAAGAATGAAAAAGAAACTTCATCAGTCTTTCTTAGAAAAGAATGACTGACTCTGAGCCAGCAGTAATCAAAGCAGTTAGTCATCTGGGTAAGAGAAAATAGAGGGTTGAGAGAAATTTGAGACCCAGAAATGAGCTGAGTGTGTTGCTCTAGGAAGCACGTTTGGAGCATTGCCTGCTGTGGGAGTAGAGTCACATAAGATTTGAAACAGAAATGAAAGAATCAGACAATAAAAACCTGAACTAATAATTAAGTTGGGCTCCAATGTCAGGGCAATCAAATCCAGATTTTGGGACTCGCCCTAAACTGCAAAATGCGTCCTTTCTATTAAATTATACTTACCTATAATTTAAAAATCAAATCTAAAAACCTTATAATTTGTAACATCAAAAATTACTGCTCCTGGCTTTATAATACATATAATTTTATTTCATATGGTAGGCATAATTCTAAGATGACCATCAAAGACCCACACTTGTTTATAATCCTTTCACCTTGAATGTGATGGAATTTGTAACTTACCTCTAAGCTATAAAAAGTAGCAAAAGTAAAGGTATTTTGATGATGTAACTTAAGTCTCTGATCAGTTTATTTTAAATTCATCAAAAGGGAGATTATCTCAGTTGGGCATTCTCTAATCAGGTGAGCTCTTTTATAGAGGGTTTTAACATCAGAGTCTAAAAGCAGAGCATTTCTGTGTGTGTGTGTGTGTGTGTGTGTGTGTGTGTGTCTCTCTCTCTTTCTCTCTCTCTCTCTTTTTCTCTGTGTATCTCTGTGTGTCTGTCTTCATAAGAGCAACCTGCAGTGAATTTTACCTCTGTAAAAAAATGAGTTCTGCCAACAACATGAGGGAGCTTAGAGAGATTTCTCCTTGGCCGAACCTCTAGATGATAACTTAGCCTGCTTAGATACAGCTTTGCTGAGAATCTGAACAGAGGACCTGGCTAGGTCATGTTCCAGACTTATGGAAACTCAGTAAAAGATGTATGTTATTATAAGCCTCTATTATAATAGTTGCATAGCAATAGACAACTGATACATTGCACTAAAATAAAACAATGTGGACAAGACTGTGAGTCGATAAACATTTAGTAATGGGCATCTGATAAAAGGAATTGTTCTACTGCAGAGGACATGAAGGGAAACCCAAGTTTATGGTTTTAGAGTAAAGCCTGGGTAGTGGTTCTGTCTACCCAGTGAAGCTACTTGATTTTTTCAAATGCACACTTATTATGATAACTTTAAAAGGTTATTGTCAATTAATATTCAAAATACCATAAGGCAAACAGTATTGTTACCTACCTGCAAATGGATTTCATTATTTTTATTATCATCTTCAATAAGGACATTTTCATACTGTTTCTCTCAAAAACTATTTGAATACAATGCTATAAAAAATTAATTTCATGTACGTCAGAAATATTGAGAGAAAAAGTGGAAGGCTTAAATATTCGTGTGTTTTCCTCCCTCCCCCCCCACAACCTCTAAATATGTCATCAGTCTGGGGAGCAGACTCTAAGACAAAATGTGGATATAGGAAGATTATCGTGGAGTGCTCTTGGAATCAAAACCCATAGGGAGTGGAAGGAATCAGGATGAGAATGCTGCAATGTAATCTCAATAAAAACCTCAGCTGGTCCCATGGTAAACTCTAAAGCGAAAGTGATACTTCAGAGATGTCCTGAGCTGCGGCTCTATGTCTGGCCTGGGTGTTCCCTGTGAGACCATTCATTGGATGCTGGCATCTGGCTGTATTTCTCGTAGCTGAAGGAAATAAAGGGAACTGGAAGGACAGTAAGCACATTCATGATTTATCATTTAATATTCTATCACAGTTCAAGCTAAATACATTATGCTGGGAACTGGGATTGCAAAGTAAATCAGTCACAGTTTTCTTACATTCTAAAACAAGAAAAAATAACTTTATTGTTTTACTTATTTTTTTCCTTTTTTTTTTCTACCTGTAAAATGGGAATAATAGGAGCTGTGCCCCTGATGACCTCAAGGTATGTACCTTAGATTTAGAAAAGAAAGAAAAATGCTAACAAACCAAAAAAAAAAATTAATGACCTTTGAAGAAGACATAATAAATCAGAGTTATGCTAAAATTACCAGTAATGAATTGCTATCAAAATGATATATTTTAAAACAGCTGACTTTGTAGAAATCTATTTGCAATTGGGCATTATGTCCTTCATGACTTTGTAACATTAGGATTTCAGTTAAACCCCAGAAAACCTTGTGTTTCTGAATACCTTTATTGATCTCTGGACCCTGAGTAAAAGACAGTTCAGGAACAGCCATGAAATTTCTAGTCTGGCAGTCTCAGGACAAGTGATTAAGAGCCTCGTCTTTCGCAAGCCATGCGGACCTGCCCTGTGAGCTTTAACACCTTTCCTCAAGACTCAGTCAAGTCTCAAGTGCCTGTGAACTGACATCACACACACACCTCCAAATTTAACAAAGGAGAAAGAAAGGAGTCAAATTGGAGAGGAAAAATAAGGGACATTTGCATTAAGATTAAAGAACAAGGGACATTTTAATGAAATCATTTTAAATGGCCGTTAAGTAGAGAAACAAAACAAAACATGACTTTCCCGTGACTGAAGCTCAGGCCGCCAGAGGAGAGCTCAATTGTGTCCAGATAAAGCACTATCATCCTTTACCTTAATGAACTCTGTACTGACAAGTCTTTTATGACGAATTTTGTGCTCTAGCAGCACCTTCAAATCTGTGTGAGATTTGGAGCTCCATTTAGAGCCCTATCTGGCCCTGTCATGCTTGTGTGACAAGTTCTCTCAGTCCTCATCTAGGTCACTAAACGGAGATGCAGTGATAGAGAAAGCCGACATCTCATCCATCTTGCATTGCATGAGTGCGCCTCTGACAGTGAAACTACATAACAATGTTAGTTTTATATACTCTCCAGAAATGCAGCCATGAATTGGCTTCCAATAGTCCAAACAGAAGCATCTTGCAAGTGTCAATTTACAAGAGGGCAGTTCCCTTTAAACTGCCCTCCCAGCAAAAAAAGCCAGTAACCCCTCCAACCCTATACCACACAGTACTCCAAATCTTTCGTATACCGTTTTTTGTTTGTTTTAAAGAGATTAATTGCTCCTTGTTCGAGACAAAGAAAAACATATTATGTAAAAAAAATGTATATTCAAGAGTAGACGGTAAAGACAGTTCATTGTGTAGTTAATTAAATTTTATTAACATTTCACTTGAACTGCTTCCTCAAAGAAAAGAAAAAAAAATGCTTACAGTTAAAATGGGAGAGATTTCACCTTAGAGTTGTGGCAGTCCTTGTGCAATTATATGTTTTTCTAATTTTTTTTTCCGTCTTTGTTTTTATTTGTAACACGTGTTATTTGATTTTCCTTAGAGCAATGTGTAGGAAAAAAAAACAAAATCCTACAACGTCAACATTTTCTTGTTAAGACCAAACACATCTCACCATAAGTGAAAAAGTTGTATCTCTAGGACTCCATAAAATATTCTACAGTTCTCGTTAAAAGTTGTTTTGCTCTAGGTAATTCCTGAATGACATGAAAATCAAATTAAAGGTGGCATTGTGATCTGTATAACAAAAATGACTCATGCACATGATCGTGAAGATCACGAAGGCTTACGTGTTACTTCATCATGGTGCATGAGAGAGGTCACACGGAGAAGCCTAGACCCTTATGAAACCTGAAAATAATCAACAGAACACAATCCATGCCTGTTCAACTATAAATGCTTATTAAAAATCAGCTTAGAAGGGATTGGAAATTTCCTGGCCTAAGTAGTAATAAAAAGAACAATAATTGAAAAGGATAAAATGACAAGTTGCACTTTACCATTTTTTACAAAAAAAAAAATGTAATTGCTGTATGAAAAAGAACAGGGTTGCAGTGCTAAGCCTCTGAATTTTTTTTTAGTAGTCATATTGTCTCCCCTAAGATTTTCTCCAACATACATTTTGTTAGAATTCTTCTTGACCTCTTGCCCATCGAGATGCTGGTACCTACAGAGGAAATTTCATAGAAAGTATCCTCTTGAAATGAAGGAACAACTTACTTTTGCCCTTCACAGATATAAACTATATTGAAAACAATTTTATGTTCCTCAGCAACATTTAATAAACCCAAATAAAACCCCACCCTTCACCTGGCTCTTAAAAGCAACAAAATTGAATTTCTTAACGTGGCTTCTGATATCTATTTAGTTTTGATTAAATGTAGGTTAAAGTGTTATCTCTCTGTAATCTGATCACAGGTTCCACAAACATGATAGCTGAGAGCAGGACATGAAATAGAAAATTCCAAATTGTTCCAAGTGTGTTCATATCTAGACTGCAAAGCACAGAGTCCCCAGTGGCTTCCGGTGCCAGCCTTGCATCTTCCGTAAGATGTGGTAACTCTGAGTGAACTCCCTCTGAACCTCACTTGTCAAAGTAATGGTGAAATAACATCACGTAAACAAAACAAAACAAGAGGCTGGTTGCTGCTATTCTTAGCATCATTAAAAATTAATTATGGCTGATTTAGAGCCAAAAAATAATGCTGACAATTTCATTCTTTGCAATCGTTTTCTTTTAACGTGTAGAATTGTTTATATATGTGTGTGTGTGTATATATATATATATATATATATATATATATATATATACACACACACACATATATATTTAATCAGTAGGATTTTTCTGTTGATAAACCATATTTATTTTCTTTGTCCTATTGTTATATTTTTGTTTTACTTCACAGACCATTTTATCTATGAGACTTGAGATTGATTTTAAATACGTCATATGAAAGCATAACATATAATCCCTTATAAAATAAAAAAGTGAACATGATTTCTTTTAAAAATACCTGTTAGAAATTATATAGACATTAAAAATACTTAGATACATAATAAATGTTTGTACAAAACTTCAAATTAGGCTCTGAGATATTAAGAAAATCAAAAAAGATTTAGATTAAATATTGGAATGAGTTTTCCATATAGATCTGTAATAAAACAGATCAAAAACATCTGAAAAAGTCTATATCTCCGAGGTTAGTTTTGAGGTCTTCTTGCTGCTAATCTGATTTGCAATACCCAATGTACATGGCCCTATTACTGGTCTTATTTTCTGAAGAAAAATTAAACTTAGTAAGCTCTGATGATTTAGAATAGGTACTCTCTAACGAGTTTTATGTGTTCACCCTCTATCTCTAAATACGGATAGTTTATTCCTACTATGCTGTAAATGTCAGTAAAGTTAAAATGTTAGAATCTTAGCGGCATTTGCCTTTTGACAATTAAAAAAAATTTTCTACAGTCAGTGGGATGAAAGTACAGTCGTGAAATTTGAGGCATTTATGTGATCAATGCCTCCAATTGTCAAATTTGGGCTGATTTAGGAGACTCTCAAGAGCCACGTGCATATTCATGTGATTGGCCCTTCTTGTCTTTTTTTTTTTTTTTTTGGCCTGGTATTATAGGAAAGAACATTCTCAGGTAGACACAGATTTTAAAAGTGATGGATCTAGAATGAACACTTACTAAAGGGATGATAGACCACATATGTTGTCTCCTGGAACATCATTTTCTACTGATGCTATGTCCTCGCTTCACAGTCTGTTCTCCAGTGTCCTTTGGTTCATAAGTTATGCCTTCCTCTTTCTGTCTTTTGGTTTTTGCATTTCCTATTTCCTCTCTTGAGAATCCTCTTCCACTACCTTTCTTTTGGTAAAACTCTGCTCATTTTTTATTTCTCAGGCTGGATGTTCCTTTTGCAAAGAAGCCGTTTACATGCCCATCCCAGGGCAGAATGGGTGCCGCCTGTGTCCTTAGAGCATCACCTCCTTCTCCAGTCAGAACACTTGCCCACAGTGTCATCTGCGGACCTAGACACCATTTGTCTTATTTATTGATGTTATACACTCACCACACAATACATTGCCTGGCACATAGTAGGTTCTCAACTGAATAAGTGCCACTGTGTGCATCTGTAGCCTTGTATTTTACCACTCCCTCCTTTGTGCGACATGCTCTGGTCATTTGGAGCTACTTGTCATCCTTCAACATTCTGTGCCCTCTCCTGCCTCCAACTGCAGCTCCTTTGGGATTCGCCTTCCATCTTTCATCTCCTGTGCTCATCTGGCTGGGTTGTCTTGTTCTTCAGGATCAGTTCATCTATTCCCTCCTTTAGGAGGCCACTCATTATCTTTCATCAACCCATTGTTGACCAGGATGCTTGTCTCAGCGTCTTCTTAGACAAATGACTCAATATTTCCAAACATTATTTTTATCTTTGAAATGGGAAAGGTAATACCTGACATCATGTTTCCATGTGGTGGGATTTTTAGCTGGAGGTGCACAGCTCATCTCTCTCCACGTCTCAATCACTCATCCCTATGGAAGAAGTAGCTTATCTGGGGGTAAACCCAGGGTTACGTTTATTTTATTAATCTTCCTTCTGCTGAGTATGTATTCTGTATTTCAGTAAGCGCTCCCCCTGCGATTGTCCATCTGCCTGAGACTTTGTACATAAGACAGTGTGGTTTACATCTAAAGACTAAGCAAGCCTCCTTGGCCCTAAGTCTAAAGCTACAATAACCAATAGTCTTTCTTTCCTGTAATAGTAGAAAATATTGTATCTTCATCTATTAACCAACATCTGTGATAGCTCTTCAGGAAAGATTATTGTCACTGATTTAGGAGTGCAACAGATTTTTGAGAGGGTAACACTTCTGAAAGAAATGAGGCTGTAAGATCAGGCAAGTGGAACACGCTTACCGTGAGGTAAAATTGAGACTGTCTTTGCAAATCCTAAGTGAGCCCACTAAGGGAGTCACACATAGGACAGAAAGGCCTAGGCCTTGCTCAGGGATGGCGGTGTCTGCTCTGCAGAGTGTGGACTTGATTCCAAAACTAAAGCACAGCCTGACCTGAATCAGCCACAGCCTGTGCCTGCTTCTAGCCACATTTCTCACAGCTGCACCGTGCAGCGTGTCCTGTCTCAAGGTAGGATGTGAGTGGTGCACCTCTGTCTCCCACAACATCTGACTTCAGTTCCCCTTCCTCAGACTCTAAGTTCCAGGAGCTCAGGTCTTTTTGTTTCATTCACTGCTTTATCACCAGTTTCTTTAAGAATGCCAAAGATGAGTGGGAGCTAAGTAAATATTTGTTGAATGAATACATTTGTCTGTTTTCCATGTACATCTATCATTTTGTTCTAAATATTGGCAGCAACAAGAAATATAATTTGCTAGATTCCCTCAAATTCTACCATGTACATGGTCCATTTCTTAGTATTCTGGTAAGGATCAAATTCAATAAAGTATATAGTTTAATATTAAAACTTTCAAAGCATCGTAAAAATGTCCAAAATGAATACCATTTAATTTTATTACCATTTTAAATGTACTATTACTATACTTTTTTTGTATCTTTTTAAAATTTAGTCATAATTGACATAACGTATGAGTTTATTACAACATAATAATTCAATATCTGTATATATTGCAGAATAATCACTGCAGTAATGCTAATTAATGTACCCTGCACATAGTTACAATTTGTTTCTTGTTATAACAACTTTCAAGATTTACTCTTTTAGCAACTTTCAAATATACAATACAAGTTAGGAACTATAGTCACCATGCTGTACATTGCATCCTCAGGACTTAATAATTTCTCTTTGTTTTCATATCAATGAAGTTTAAAGAGTATCTGTTTTTGCTTTACATGTTATTCCTTACTTCTTATTTATTATCACTTCCAAAGAAAATAGTGTCAGTGCTGCATAAAGAAAGACAGATGAAATTCAAATTAGGAATTATCTTATAGAACAATTTATGTAAAATATGTTGGCGTATGAACATCTTGAAGCCAGTGGCTGTAGTGTAATGTCAAAGATATAAATTTGTCACTGATAGTCAAAATGAAATTACTGTCTTGCACTCAAAACACAGTCTACCTACTGTTCTTTTCTTTCCAAGAGGCATTAATTTTATTGGAACCAGCCTTGTCTGCGGGATACTTTCTCAACTGGTTGATCAGGTGCCAGCCCAAGCTACCTTGACCATGACCACATTTACCTGTTTTCATTGCCCATGACTTCTTTTTTAACAATCGTAGACCTTCTCAGTTACCTCCCATGCCTCATCTCTTTCCTAAATATCTCCCATTCACATTGTCTAAATACATCTAGAAACCCTAGTAAAATATTACCTGAAATGCCAATTGTAGCCATGGGTTATCACATTTAATTCTATAGCACTACAGTGAGATAGACATATAGGTAATATTCTCTTGATTTTCAGAATGCAGAAAAGAAAATGGAAAAGTAAGTTTCCCAGATGAGAGAGCCATCAGGTAGAGAAATGAATATATAGACTGAGGCAAAATGACCTCAAGATCCACTTTCCTAATTGAATCTAGCTAGACTACCTGCCTAGTTATTACCATTTTTTTTTTTAAATATAGCTAATTATACCACTTTCCCTAATATTAAATAAATATATTAACCTGACATTCAAATTTGTCTGCAGTGGTACAAACATACTCTTCTGATTTCATCTTCTATCTGTTCATCTCATTCACTTTTTTTCTCAGCTACCCAAATAGTCAACTAGCCATCTCACTCCTATACCTGAATGTCATTTTCTCAGCTCTATGTTCCTCTACCAGTCCAATTCTATTTGTCCTTCAAAGAACAAATTGAAAGAACAAAACCCTCTCCATTCTCTTTCTCAGATGCTCCTGTGATACAGGCACTGCTCTCTCTGCATTGCACATGCCGACGTGGAAGAATGGCTAGCCAAGCCCTGTTCTAGAGTATAAACCATGTCCTCTCTAGAAGGGAGGTTGCATCACAGTCAGATCCTTAGTCCTCACAGCTTCCGGCACAGTGACTTTCACACAGAATGTCTCATAAATGGTCACCGAATTGGCAGAAATGGAAGCATTTCTATTGCTTCTGATGAAAATCAGACACACTGAGAATGAAGTCACAGGTGATTGTTTTGTTTACTACATCCAGTACCTGTCTTGATGTGGAATTTTCACTTAATGTGTTATAAATGCAAGCAAGTATTGCTTTCTAAATAAAATGTTTATTTTTTTCATTCTAATTCTATAAAGCTTTGTTTACAATAGAGAAGAAGGGCTTTTAGAAATGGTATATTCTGTATTGGCAGGGTACTTTGTTGTTTTCGCATTAGCCTTAGGTATTACCTCTACAGAAGGAAAAGGCTTGGCACTGCATAAAAACCACATCTGCTGTCATAATTATCATCATAGGTTCCTTTCTTTCACCAAAATGGCAGCAGAAAAGCTGTGCATGGAACAGAATACCAAAATGTGGGCGCTTGCCCAGGTGCCCCATTGTCCTTTCTGTCATACAGTAAATGAAACAAAAAGACAGCACAGGCAGCTGGCTAAAGATCCGACTGCCGAAAGTAATAAATAAAATGTTTAATGGTATGTCTTTTTCAAATAGAAATGTCTTGATACTCCACAACAGAGACATATTCATTCTAACATATAGGGAATCCATGTACATGAGTGTCAAGTTTCCCAATAGATGTAATTGATTAAATTTAGTTTTTGAATAAGTCCTAGAAAATATATGAAAAGACCTGGTGTAAGGGAAAACCTAGTCTTTTCTTCCAAAATTTACCCATGGTTAGTTGAAATCAAGTTGAAAACTTAGCATTAGAGGCTAAGAGGGGGAATGTGCTGGAGTGAAGGAAACATAGATTTGAAACCTAAGAGAACTGAATTAGAATCCTGATTCTGGCATTTCATAATTGGGAGATGTTGTCTTGTCACTTAACTCTTGACTCTTCAGCTTTTCAACCTGTAAACTGAAGATAACATTAAGCATCCTGTACATATGTTGTATTTGTTAAATATAGTCATGATGCCTGAAACAGGCATTTGACAAATGGTAGCGACCTTGTTTAATATTATTTCCATATGCAAAATATCAGCAAAAATAATAGCAGAGGACGTAAACTTTCTAAAGTAAGTCCCATGGAAAAGGAGCAGGGAGTGTAGACCCTACCAAAAGTTCCTACCACACTGAGAAGACCAACGTCAATCTTCTCTCTGGTTCTCAAATGCCCATTCTCTGGTGGGTGGAATCATTGCTTCCTTATAGAAATAAAAGTAAGAGAACGAACCAAGTACCATACAAATGAGAGGTGAATAAACACTTTGGGAGAAGTCTAAAATTTTTCTCTTAAATATATCTAATTTCCCCTTTTTTTTTTTTTTGAGATAAGTGCCTGTTAGTATTCATTTCACTAAGAAGCCATGGTGATTATTATAACAGAGGAGAATGGCAACGGTTTTTTTTCCAGTTATAATTTTAATCTGGGATAAAGATGATGACCTGTCAATATTTATTAGCTTTTATTTTTAACATGTCACTCAGTAGCATATTAATTAATTAATTCACTTTTTTTCTGTTAACATATGCCAAATATATTCTACATGCAAGATACTGTTGTATATATAGAATGGGTTCTTAAATAATCAAAAGGTTAATGTGAAAGAGAAGGTTGGGTGGGAGAGTAGCAACCTATCCAGAACCAATTTATAGAAAACAATATATAAGAGAAAAAACTTTTCTTTTTCTGACTATGTTAGTACAAAAATGAAATACATCATCTGCCCTCCACTTGTGATAATGGTCCAGCTGGAATCCGTGAACTAAATCAAAGATGTTAACTCATACTTTATTACCATCTCCTCAAGAAAAAAAAAAAACCTGTAGAAAACATAGAAGACATTGTTAAAGAAAATAGAAATATAATGTAAATTGAGATAGTAATATCAATTTAACTGCTATATGTGACTTCAAATCAACCAGTTCAGATATGGTTCATAGCAAGGAATTGAGAGAGCTTACAGAAGTACTATTACTATATTTTGTCCATTATTGACAATATTTTTGGAACCATAGAAAACAAATAAGTTACCAGAAAAATGCAAACTATTTTGTTTCTTTTTCTTCAAAAAATGAAGATTTCTGGCATAGATGTTTCAATTGCTGGTTCATATAGCTCTAGAAATAAAAACATTCACCATTAGCATGCAACATATATTTACACAGAAAAGAAGCCAACTCACCACTTTTCTTTCAAAATTCTAAATTTGACAATATTTTAGACAGTGCATCTGAATTTCATTAATTTGGGCAAACTCTCTTCATAAAAAAAACAAAGAGGAAGTGGAAATGAGTCAAAGAACTGATTGTATAGAGGAGGTTTTAAAATCAGATTGATATAAGTTAGCAGAGAAATTTCTAAATAGAATTTATGTTTATGTTTTTAGTCCTACTTGTTCGGAATTTTTAATGGTATGAATTTGAAAGGTTTAGCTAATAAATTCTATATCAGATTCAGACTATCAAAATAAATAGTCAAACACAGTAAATTAAATCTAACATAATAGAAGTAATTGGGTACTAAATTAACATATTTAGTAACATTAAACAAACTACTGGTACCAAATGGTAAAACTGACTTAGGCATAGCACATGTGTGTCTGTTCCAAGGTGAAACTTACAGTTTAAAAGTATATTGTGTATCATTAAGTTAAATTTCCTACCTAATAACAGGTATTTCATTCTGATTAATGATTAACTTGCTCTTATTTTAGTAGAGAGGATACTTCCTCTACAAATATTATTTGGATCCCTTCAAGCTAAAATTGTGTAGGGAAGTAAAATTGATCATAGCATCATAAAATGCACTAATCATTTATAAGTAAGTAGTCACTTATAATATCACTTATAAAATTGTCCCCAACCATTTCCAGCATAATAATAATGTTTCTACCAAAATCTCTTGCTGTCTGTCAAATGGACAAATAGATTGCACATTAAAATGTATTGAAAGATTGTAAATTAAATGCAAATATTTCAAAAGGTGTAGGATTTTATTTTTTTAAAAAAGATAAATAAATGATAAAGAATGCTTAAATTTCATGTAATGAGAAGGAGAAAGTTTAAAACAGTCAACTTTTGAAGCAGTGACCTTAAAACATAAATAAATAAATAAAAATGAATAATGTTCTGAACACTTTCAAAGAAGACAATTTGAATATCAAAAAATCAAGTAAGTAGCCTGGAGTAGTTGATTGGGTGTACCATAGTCTCATGAATGCTTCTCTTCATGATCACATTGTCAAAATCAAACATAAATTGAAAAATATTTTGTGCTATTATTTAGTTATGTTAGAAAAATTACACACCCAAAACGAACCAACACTTGATTCATCCTCAATTAGCTCATAGTTTCTACAATTTAACATTTGTTGACTATCAGATAAAATTTCCACTTTGGTAATTTTAGTTTTAAGACAAATTCCAATTACTATTTTTTTCAATTTTTACTATGAAATTTTAAGTCCTTTTCTGGAGTGGCATCATTTCAATTGCCTCTTCCTGGCAATGTTTACACTTAGGTAGCAGGAATCTTATCTGCTACCTACTGAGATACCTCATTCTGTTTTTCTCCAGATCAGACTTTTATACTTTACTTATTCATCCACTAATGTTTTCAAAAATAGTCGTTGGGTTCCTTCCAGAGGCTAGACTTATTTGTAAAACCTGGAGTAGAGTAGCGAATAAAACAGATAAAAATCTCTCTCTTCATACATTTAATATATTGAGTCAACATCTTAACTAATTCTCTTTATATCTTCTGTCCACTCTGCCTTTTGTAGCAATACTTAACAACTCATCTTTGCAACATAATAGCATTTCAAATATTTGAAAGCAGTTGTCATGTTTCCCTTTTTCTTTTCTTCTTGTTAGAAACACCCTGCTCCTTTAATTGTATTTTTTTTACATATTTTTGAAACCCATCACTAACCATCAACTTCACAGGAAGCACCATTTATTTCTAGATTATTTCCTTGTCATTTTTTTAAACCTCCTTTAGTGCCCTTCACAACTTGTCAGATATGTTTTTAAAATGTAGCTCACCAAAAGTAAACTTAATAGAAGTATAATATTTACATGTACAATAGAGAGTAAATATTTTGTCCCTTGTCCAGGACATTATTTATCCATCTGAATAGCCAAAAGTTGTGTTCAGAATTTTCTCTTTCAGAGACACACCTATGCTTAGGGCCAAATTAAGATTTTCTTCATCTAAGGCATCCACAGTCGTCTGGCTACATATGTAACAAACTCAAATATTTTTAATCTTATATTTGAGATGAGGTTCTTCACCTTGTTGATTTCAGCCTATCATTTTAGTCTTTTGAAATGACACTTACTGTTACTTCTGTCCCAACATTATTTATAATATTCCCCAGTTTCATGTCCCCTACAAATGTAATAATCGGACTTTGTCTCTTGCATCAATTTCACAATTAAAAATGGTAAACCAAAGAAAAGCATAAATCCCTGTGGTGCCTTGCTGGAATTTTCCATTGCTTAATAGTTGCCATGAGATATTAAATCAGGTGGGATTGTCTCTTTCTCTGCTATCACCCAATTTATACAAGTTTATAATCAAGCAGTCACAAATGCATTCATAATGCTTTTATGAAATTGGAACACACTATAGTTAAAGTGTGTCCACTAATTTCCCCCAGAAGAATTGTGTAGCTTTTTTCCTCTGTGCACGGCTTGCACTTTTTATTTGCTACAATATAATACCTACTTGAATTAGAGTCATTTGATTGCACAGCAGATCATGCAGGGGTCCTCAATATTTATTAGTCGAATTAATGAATGAGTGGTGAGTAACTTTAACTTCTTAGTCAGGGACCCTAACAGAAAATGACACAGGACTATTGTCCCGGACATACTGAATGGCTTTTGGCAATACTCAAGGTCTTCGCAAACAGGATTTAGAATATTAAGATCATCACATGACTATAAGTTTTACAGAATGCTACTTTCATTTAGAACTGGAGAAACCAGAGTAACTAAAAATGATGACTGCTCCAGGGTCTATGACAAAGCAATTTAAAATAGTACTCACACATCCTACATTATAGAAATATTCCACTCAAATCAGGGCCACATCTGTCAAGTCAGAAAAGCTGCTTGGGGGTATATGATGTTTTGCCAGTACAAATTAATGCAGCGATTTGAAATTAATGTTTTGTGTTACATGTTTTCTGTTGTTTGCTAATTTTTAATAATGGTGTATAAACTATTTTATCATTAAACATTTATATATAAACATATATCAGCTACTAGCAGGTATTCTGCTATATATGCATAGCACTGTGTAGGCTGCACAAGAGGCATTAAATATAGGATACTGAATCTGCTATTTGTAAGACACAGATGTATTGGAAATTTCTTCTCACTCTTGGGAGCTCACAATCTAGTTGGGGAAAACGTATATGTGGAAAAATTAAGTAGCTAAATAGGTCTACGATTAAGTTTAACCAGTAGTTTTGTAATGTGACCATAATGGCATTTTGGTTTTTCATTAATTAATGATTCAACACATTTTTAATGAGTGCCCACTATGTACAAGTTCTAGAATTACCCCACTGGGCAAAAACAGTTTTGAATTCTGCACTCTACAGATTTAGATCTTGATAATAGAGATTGTGGACAGTTTAAGGAGAGAGGGTCAGTAGAGTTGTTTGCTCAGTAGGTCTGCAGGGACAGAGATATTGAGCCTGTGTTGCATCTTGAAAACCGAAGAGAAAGAAACTCAGTTCTAGACCAGAGAATAATTAACTTCACCCATGGAAGAAAAATAATGACAAAAATAAGTGCTGCTTCTTACAAGATGCTAAGTTTTTCTTCTTCTGTTCCATCCTCCAGATAACATCAAATAGAAAAGATAATGATGCAGATTTCAGTTGGGAGACACTGAGGCTTGCACTAGGACAGAGGAGGGAAAAACTGTATCCTGATTAAATGAGTCTTAGCATCCTTTGAAAAGTGAAATATTTATGGCTCTATTACTTGAAGAATTTATTTTCGTTCAAAACCTGAAGATCTCATTTATACCCTCTGAATCTAAATGTCAAACCTGGTGTGAAGACTAAAATAAAACATGACTTAAAAAGAGAAAACTCTCATACCACAAGCTTCCACCTCACCCAGGAAAGGCCACTGCAGTGCATTTTCAATGCTGCCTGTCATTCACTTTGCAAATTACAGGTCTTCCACAGAACAGAGATGATCTATCACTGCCATGACAACAAAAGCGCTGCCTTAGTGACACTACTGCTGGGGAGAGAATGACATACCACTTATAAATACTGTAGTTGGGAGATTAGTGTAAATCCTGAACAAAGCAACAAAATGAATCACACTTTGGAAATGCAATGGAAGTATGTCAATTCATTTGTGTGTCAGTTTGTTCCAAACTTTTGTGTAGTTGAACTTCATCTCCTTCGTTAAGTTCAAAACAGATGCCTGAAAGGACATAAAATTTTACTTATTAATTTTTTTTGCATGGTTGGTCTACCATATCTCATTTTGAATCAGAATTCAAAAAAATAAATATTGAGAAAATTGAAAAACTTCTCAATTTAAACAGCATATTTGGGGCAACTTTTTAAATAAATGACAATTTTATTGGGTGAGAAATCAGAAATAGTGTCCAACCATTATTACTTTATCATGCCATTGACAAAAATTAAAATTTCCTGTGACTATTCAAATTTATCTTTTCAAATTATATTTGTATATTAATTATATATAACTTTGATGAGAAAATAAAAAGAAGTTTTACAAGTATCTTAGAAAAAATAACAAATTAGCATGTACCTCTTTAGAAAAATATTGTAAAGCTAAAACTCATATATCTCATTTCAGTTTTAGATCACATAAGTAAAAAGGAATATGCAAGTAGAATATAAAATATGTAACTACCCATAATTTATTGAATTACCTATACATTCCCAATTGTCAGCATTTGAAACTGTAGAATTCCTTTGAGTGAATAATTCACTAAATGAGTAATTAGGAATGCTGATTGGCAGATGACTAAGCTTTAGAACAGTAGTGTTTCTGAGGTGCCATGCTGGAGGAGTAGCTTTATTTTACTATACTACTCTAAGCTTAGAATATTTTATGTTGGTATCTGCGTGATACAGTTCTCTCTCTCTCTCTTTTTTTTTCAGTAAACTTGAGGAAAATCTTTTGTCTTTGTTCATTTTATCACTCTGTGGCGTTCAGCGATGCCAAGAACATCATAGGCACTGAAAATATATTAGCTAAATTCAGTTGAAATTGATTTATTATGATTCTTACTAGTTCATAATTTATGGGGAATACTGCTTTGAGAATAATGTACTTAGTGTTAGTACAACACCCCCCCCCCTTTTTTAAATCAGAATCATTCAGTTGGAAGATATCTTAGGTCGTTGGGTACAACCTCCCATTCAGTTTTTCTGCCATAAATCCTCACCAAATCATTAACATAACTTATTTTGGACACCTGTATTCATGATTCTATAAAAACTCTTCAAGTTATTCTTCCTACACTCACTAAAAATAATATTGTTAGAAATTCTTTATAATATTTACCTGTTTAACAGAAGCTTCTCTTGTTTGGTCCTAAGTTTATTTTTTTAGGCTCAAGAATGCATTAAATGAAGATATTGTTCAACAGTAAACATTTAGAATTTTCTATGAGTTTGGAACCAAATTGCTAAATGATTAGAGATTCAGAAATGAATAAGAATATCTCAACTCTGAAGAGTTTATATTAAATAAAATGATAATACCAGAAGTGTTTTGATTATGTTTTTACGTATATATGTATATATCTGTATGTATGTGTGTGTATATATATATATATGTATATATACACATATATATGTGTGTGTGTGTGTGTGTGTGTGTGTATAATAAAATAGTTACATGTTAATAGTGAATAATATAAATTTGCTCATGATGGAATCATTAGTTAGTGGTAGGGCCAGGACTCCAACCCAGGTTGTCCTGTCTTAAAACCCTGCTCTCTAACCAACCATAGCACATCAGAAATATCTGATCACAAGCGGGGAAAGAAAAACCCATGATAATTCCAAATGAGGGACATTCTACAAAATGCCTGCCTAGTAATCCTCAAAATTGTCAATGTCACTGAAAACAAGGAAAGTCTGAAAGACTTGTACCGCCAAGAGGAGATTAAGGAGGCACAAGGGCTAGATGGGACATCAAGGGAGCACTGAAGAAATTCAAATGAAGTATAGACTTATTTAATAACAATGTATTAATTATGGTTCAGTCGTTATGACAAACATCACATACGAATGTGAAATGTTAAGGAGAGGGAAACTGGATGTGAGAAAGTTGGACAGTCTCTGCACTTCCTTCACAATAGTTCTGTGAATCGAAAAATAAGGTTATTTTTAAAAATGCAAGCTGCAGCATAATCTTCATAGTGCCATCCTTTTTTTTGTTGTTAAAGCAAACCAAAGTATTATAAATACATAATATTTATTATACACACGTGTACCCACTTTATGATTTTGGAAAAATGCCTAGAAAGAAAAAGCTTGGCTATTACCACTGACTACCTCGGGGAATGGAGGGGAGAAGTACTAGAAGGAAATTGGTCATTTTTCTTTTGCATGTGTGATTTTGAGTTTAATGAGCCCTCTGGATATATTTACTCTCTAAGCCAGACTTTTCTATGATTCTTTGAATACCAGACATAGGAATTAATATACTCTCCACTTCCTGTCAAATACCATTGCCAAACAATACTCAACCTCTCCCTCAAAGTAGGCGTCTTTAGTCATCCATTTTGTCTTGGACACCAGACTTGATATATTTTCTTGGAGATTAGGACTTGGAGCAGAGTTTTTTACAAATTCTACCAGCTTTTCATTTCGGCAATAAAAAAAAAAAAAAAAAAAGATAGGCCTTGGAAATTTAAATTTCAACTCTATTGGCTTTAGTTAAGATTTAAACAAAAATGATAAACTCTATAATCTATATATACAGAAACTTAAAAGTCAACAGTACTAGCCAAAATGGTACCCACCTGAAAGTCTTTCCACTAAGTGGAAAGATAGGTTCCAAGAACACTTCCAAGTGTTCTTGGAACCCATCTTTCACAAAATGTTGAAAGGACCTTGGCCTTCCATCGTTAGTTAAAATGTCATAATCTATTAGCCACACATGAAAACATTTTTCTGTGGTGGTATGTCAGGAGTCTTAGCCCCTATTAGAGTATTTCCTAAAGAATACCATAATAACATTAACATTCTCACTAGTTATAATGATCATTTATTATTTTATAGGTTTTAAATAAAAAATAAAATGCATAGGGAAAAGTGGAGCTTTTATATATGTATCGCTTTAATAAACCAAGTTCAAAGCAGATAAACTTTATAGTACCCATATTGATTTCTAAAAATAATATTTCAAACTCTCTATGACCATCTTTCTTCACATTTTTATATGTTTAAGATGAAGGATTTTCATTGTAAAAAAATGTTCTGGAAACTGAAAATTTATTATTTTATCAGTCAATAACTATTTTAAAATTCTGTTATAATTTTTCTCTTTTTATACTATTTAACCAAAAAAAAAAAGGAAAATCTTTTTGGGAGAGAAAAAGCAATTATCTAAGACATCTTTTCAGGCTTTTGAGTAGATTTAAAGGTTCAGTAGTATATTTAAGTGTCCAACTTTTATTTTTAATAAAATGAATTAGAAAGGGAAAGATTAAAAAGTAATGCAGTTTAATAATTATATATGACACTCTTTCCTGATTTGTTTAAAGCCATTAAGATAAAGTTCCTTAAGAGTATAAGTACTCTGGGTTGTTATTTGCAGGCTCTTCAAACATAATAATCATTCAAAAATCTAAATAATCCAATTACAGAAAGAATGATGTCATAGTGAAAAAAATTGCTGAAGAGCAATTGTATTGAAAAAATAAGTGATGAAATGTGTAGTTTATGGTATTTTATTTACATAGAGCATTTATTTCACAACATTTTTTTAATGCTATCGAAACTTTCGATACCTAAAACTGTTTGCATGTTTAGCTATTTTGTGTTTCCCTTAAATAAATTGTTTTTCTTGCTCTTTTAGTCCTCTTTTTCCTCATTGTGTGTATTTAAAAATATTATTATACTTGGAACATGTCCATCTCTGTTGTATACATAGCAATTTTGCCTTTTTCAAGTGTCTATATAAGATATAGTAATTGTTTATTCTTCTGAAAAAATTCCATTGAATACATTATGTGGTATAATATTAAATTATGTTTGTATAAGTACTCACTTGATAGTATTGCTCCTCAAATTAACTACAAGGAAGTCGTTTATCTTTTCAGTAGAAAAACATTTCTTTTTACCAGATCTTAAAATCAATTTAGCCTCATCTCCTGACTCATTGTTTCAACTGTCAGGAAACTCAGAGAAAACTTAATGGCCATTTGCAATAACTACCAAATCTTATGTTTGGGAAACATTTTCCAAATCATTAGGAACTGCCAGTTTTACTTAAATATTGAACAAATGTATAAAAATGCCTTCGTTGTCATCTTAAATGGTTCATATTTTTCTACTTACCCTTCCCCTGTTCTTAAGCTTCTTCTATACTAACAGTCTTTCACTTTCATTTACTGTAGGATCTTCTACTATATCCTCATTGTGAGTGTCTTCCAAAACTATTATCAACAATGCTGAACTTGCTTAGAATTTTTACATGGTGATCTCATGATAATGATGCCTCAGAAGATCTAAAATCAAACTTTCCCTCCTTGAAAATGGTTTCCATTTTTGTCATTGTTTTTTTCTCTCATTTAGCAGTATCATTGCCATTCAAATCAATCACTCAAGCCAGAAACTTTGGAGTCATCTTTGATTTTTTGTTATTACTATTCTGTATCTATAAAACATTTCTAGTTCAAGCATTCATTTCTCACTTGAAGTATCTTAAAAATGTTTTAAATTATTTCCCTCTCTTTAATTTTTCTTCTCTACTACAGTCACTCTCTACAATGTCATTGGAGTTATATTTTAAAACATGATAATTCTATTTAAATGTCTTAATTGTCTCTCCATACCCTTTTGATTATAAAATATCTAATATTTATTAAAATTTTACCATACAACATGACTTATTTTAAGCTGCTACATATAAAATTTCATTTAACATTCACAGCAATCATGTTAGCTAAGCTATACTGTTAGTAAGAGACCAAATTTTACTTAAAATCCAGACCTCTCTGTTGCAAACATCTCTGGTTATTTTTTAAAGTCTTGTTATAGGCTTCAATT
This sequence comes from Macroglossus sobrinus, assembly GCA_004027375.1. NCBI lineage: Eukaryota > Metazoa > Chordata > Mammalia > Chiroptera > Pteropodidae > Macroglossus > Macroglossus sobrinus. Next base: position 463,705 of record PVKZ01000753.1, read on the forward strand.
TCCTTACTTGATAAATGGAATCAATGATTAATCAAATTTCATAGAATGGTCATGAAAACTTATGAGTTAATATATGTGTGAAGCCTTTGGAATAGAAATTGGCACACAGAAAACACTAATATATATTAGGAATTTTTATTACTATTACACACTATTGACTCACTGAAATCATAACCCCCTGTATGGTTTATTTTGAATATTTCATTTATAATAAATGTTTAAGTATTTCTCTGGTATTTAAATTCTAATGCCATGCTTATCCAAGCATGTTGAGTATTTGTATTGCATATATAATATATAATATGTAGTATTATATATATGTTGTGTATTTGTATATTTTGTGTGTATGTGTGTGTATAAGCTGTGTGTTTGTTTCCAAAACCCTATAACTATATTTTATTTTATTAAAAAATGTATTTATTTTATATATTTACTAGCATAGACTTCTGTGTCATAGTGCTTAATAAATGCATTTCAATAAATACATTTATATATAAAACTCTTGATTACCTAGAGTTTCAAGTTTGAAGAAGTGAAAGGCAAAAAATGCCAAGAAAACTTGTTTGTTTGTTTGTTTGTTTGTTTGTTTGTTTGTTTTTAACTGAGTCTCTGTGCAGAGGAGTCAGTTCACTCCTAAGATATTTCACTTCCTTCTTCCATCAGGCAGAATCTTATGTGGCTGCTGTGTGCTCGGTCATTGTTTATGATTTCTTGTTTCCATCATCAGTGCTGCTCTCTGAATTTGACATAACTCTAGTCAGCAGCATCTTCTTTCCCAAATGCCCACCTCAAATTCTTGGAGCAGCTGAGGTGAGGAAATGGCTGACCCCTCTTTACCGACCTTAAAGTACCTATTGTGTGTCCATGCAATGTTGTTCACCAATGCAGTTTTCTTAAATAATTTTCTTTTGAGGAACTTGAGACAAGTCTCCCAAGGACAAGAGAGAGAAATATGAGTAGCTTTCCAATTATTATTTTAGAACCTCTCTCCTTTCTTTCCCCAACATCAATTCTGAATGTTTCCCAGACAACTTTCTCCAACAATTTAGTAAACTAATCTTATATTCCATATGGAGTTGTCCATAAATGGTTGAGAAGGAGCACTTTTAAAATCATCATTTTGTTTAAAACTTCAGTCTGGCATCTCAGCATCCAACTATGGGACCAAAGTTATCTTAATCTTTTCTCTCTATGCAAATAGGCCTACTAATGGCTCAGTCTTATATGCTCTACATAGTTCACAAGGTGAGAATATGAATTAATTTACAATGTCTCTCAGAGTATAAAATTAAATTAAAGTAGGAAGAACATAAATATTAAATCAGTAAAACACTGTCAACACTAGGAATTACTGCTATATGCAAAGTACCACAAACTTTTTATACCTTGCAAGTAGAGCTAAGTATATGTAATGAAAATTTATTCACTTTCATTTACCTTTATCTAGTGGAAAGCTGCAGGGCAGAGATATACAAAATATTATCAGCACTGATTGCAACTAACCAAATTAAACACTACTTACTGAATCAATCTTTCTGTGTGTCACAAGTTTAACAAGCAACTTTCTCTTAAATTAAATCTACTCTATTGAATCAGCTGTTTGGGTATATCACTTGAAAACCCAAATGATGTACCTTATTTTATGTTTGCCTTTTTCAATATGGCCTTCTATTTATGAATGTCTTAGAACATTAAAAAAGAATAACCTTACATTGACAATACTTTTGTAAATCTTGGCTTAGATAATGACCTCTTTCCATTCAAACTATTTATCTTGCCTTATGCTAACCAAATCCAGGAATCCAAAGAAGACACTTACATTTTAATATATATCTAGTTTTACTTGCATTTCATTATTGATTATTTTGTTGTTTTCACCAGTAAATTCAGTGTTGGATTTTCATGGGGCTTGAAAATGTTGCTGTGATCTGCTAAGATCACTCTTTTTCAACATTTTAGAATATGATTTCTTGTATTTTCTGGATATAGAATGTTTATATGATAGCAATAGTGGTCAGATAGAAGTCAAGTAGAATTGATGATAAGTAAGCACAGTATGTAAATATCAATAAATCGAAGGATAATGTTGACTAACATATCAGCATTTGACCAAAATAGAAGCATAGCTTAGGATGTACTTGAGTCTACATTCACTACTAGCCCATGGATTGTATTCTTGGAATCCAAGTGTATTACTCAAACACAGAGTTTAAAAATCTCAACTTTGCTTGCTACTATTAATTGTATCTTTGAATTACAAAATGTCTGCAAGATTTTCCATGTCAGTGTTTGATTAGTACTATGAAGTACTAAGTCTTGGAGCACCTTCTATGTGTCGTTTTTAATAGTTAATTACATAGTGATATTATGCTTGTTATTTCATAATCAATGTTATACCAACTTTTATGTACACTATATTCTGGGTCCTACAATGATCATAAGTGATTTATTATTCCCATTTAATTTATTCCTTTACACTAAATAGTAAAAATATTGATATACAAATGCTTACTTTTATCTTTTAGAATGAAATCACTAAAATAAAATTCTGAGCTGTATCCAAAAAAGCATCTAAGCTTCAGTGGTCAGATATAATGGAAAGGATAAATATAAGCCCATAGCACTTGAACAGAGGAGGTAGAGCAAGCATGTAAAATTAGAAATGATAATACAAGACAGATATAAATAAAATTCAAAATTGCAACAACTTTTATTAATAATTTTATGTCTCTGGGTATCAGAGTGTTTTCTAGAAAAAGAAGTTTTTAAAGATGTGGTTGGTTGGAGAATACATACCATGTAAATCAGTGTGAATAATGACCCCAAGAGAAAATAAAGATTGTTTTATAATATTTCATATGAAGAAGGTAGGAAAGAACTTACCTTTTATTACTATTTTCTTAATAGAATGATATAGTTTATATATTTATCAAGAATAAAAAATATTTTTAATCCTTTATGATATGCTGTAAATCTCATCATAGAAATGCAAATGATTAAAAGCAGTGTGTATGCAGAAATGTGAAAATCGTTACTGATATACAGCCTAATAAAATATGTAATTTAAATATGATATGAATTTAAATATAACATTTAATTACCTGAGTTGATATTTTGCAAAAGCATTTATTTATATTTAGGTAACACAAGAAATTATGCTATTTATTGTAATATATTTACTATGTATAGTGATCTTTTTGTTCTGGATCAAAAACTAAGCCAAAAAAGGTGCAATTAAGCATGAGGAATGAAGATATAATGCAACAAGAATCAGGTTGAGGTGATAGTTTGCTTAACTCTTGATTGTGGTTTGAAGATAAGGAGCAGACTGGCTTCTAGAATATCTTTCAAAAAGTCTTTACAATTGATGTACCTTTTCCAGAGCTGCTGTCCAATCAATTGAAGAGAGGTCTGATTCTGCACATTGAGGCAAAGGGAAAAAATGGGCAACTTTTATAACTCTATTTCATCATTTACCTTTTAAAATCTAGAGTGTAAGAGCCTTAGCTATTTTTTTCTTCAAAAACAGATTGAATCAGTTCCCTCTTCAATTGATTACATTGGGAAATAGTTAAAGCAATTTTAAATCTGATTTGTAGAAGCTCTTCATCAGCTCACAAGACTAACATTAAAGGACAGTTGATTTCACACAGTTTTCTTTTAAAAATTGCCACCTAGTGATAAGGGGGAAAAAAAGATTAGTTTTTAATTTTAGGAAACTGGTCATATACTGGTAAAAATCATGATTTGATAGAAGAAATACAGAATATTTATAGGGAAAGAAATAGCATTCTGTATATTCATCCAGTTACCTACCTGTCTATCTCCTATACATCTGAGCATACAATTCTTTTTATAATTTCAAAAAAGTTATAAAAATTGGGTAAAAAGGGAGAAAAGAGGTAGATATAAAACAAAATACATCTTCACTTTAGCCTTTATGTGGCTAGTATGGGCACAGAGGTCACATTTAAAAAATCTGACATTTCTAAAGTAACATAAAAATATTTATTTAACATAAAATCAATTTCAAATTTTACTTAACTTCTAGAAATGCACAATGTGATTCCTTTCACTACAGAATTATAATTTTCATTTTATCTTGTTTCTTTCTCACAACAGCTAATGTCCACGATAGACGTTCCAGGGTTTTTAATGTCAACTCAAACGCTCCAAAATTTTCTTCCAGTGCTTACTCAGTGCTGACACTTTCTTGTCTTTCCATCTTTCTCTTTGACTTTTAAGATCTCCTCCAACAAATTCTCCATGCCCTACTGAAGATCAAGGTGGTCTGGTGTCCCTGACTCCTCCACTAATTTCACTTACCCCAATGATGCACTACGAAGACCTAGGAATTTAACTGGCAAAACTGAGATTTTCTATAAAAGGCAGAGGGAGAGATTTTGTGCACACACTCACATGCAAAAAAAACATATCTGCATATATTTAACATATTACCAATGAGCAAGATAAGCGATCAAGTATGATACTGTGATTCACATAAATTTTAGAGTTGACCAAAATAAAAGCATCACTGCCCTTATTGTTTTACTGATCTATAGTATAGATTTGTGCTTAGTGAAGACTTGCTTTGATCCCTAAACCTTGTTATTGGTTTGTGAAGTCAAGTTTATTTTTTTTTAAGTTTTTTTTTCTTATTTAATGCTACTATTGTATATGTATATGACTATGGTATAAAATATATGTGGAAACCTTATATGATAATTTTTCTAATACGATAATTTAGAATATAATAACTTTTTAAGCAACACAAATGACATATCTTTAATTAACATGTAATATAAATATATAATTACTTGGAAAGATTAGTACTAGTTGACAATTCACACCAATTTTTGTGGACATTCCTGAGCCGAGTGGGCAAGTGAGATTTCATTTGTGGTCTAATTTTATATGTGTAAATATATACTAAATATATACAATATGCTACTTGTGTGAAAATGAGATGTTTATAAGACTTAGCTTTTAGGTAATATTTATTCTCATTTACCAAAGCAAACTGCCAGATCACTTCTGCAGAATTTGCACAGAGGTAAAGGAAAATACATTCTGTCCATATTATCCCTTTACCTACCTCTACCTTAGAGATAAGTTGACAATGTGCAACTTTGTCTTCTCTCACCACAAGTCCAGAGAGGAGGGGTTGCTACCTACTCAGCTTCAATTTCATGAGAACCGAAAGAAAGACCACTGAGATGAAACATCAGTGTGAGGATGAATCTTCCCACAATAGGCAATGTGGCTAGATTAAATCCCTATCAATGAGGTAAACTCTTAGTTTTATTAACCTCTCCAGATTCTTTATGTTTCAAACTTATGGGTGCCTAAAACAGTACCTAGCAAACTTGTGGGTGCCTAAAACAGCATCTAGAACGTAATGGAATGAGAATAAGAGAAAAATCAACCATGTGCTGCCTCCCCAGTGCAGATTTCTCAGCCTAATCTGAAAAAAGACAAAAATATACTATATAAGATTTTGGAACTTTTATATATTACTGGCTTGGAATTTTTATATGTGCAAAAAATGAACTATTCTTTTATTAGCTGTAAGTGACTCAAACAGCTATAAAATTTGTCTCAGATTTTATACCATGGTGGCAAAATTGAGTCCACAAAATAAATTTAATGAGGTCTTAGTGAAAAATAATAAAATGTTTTCTGCTTCCATCTTCAGTGCAGTTCATTCAATCAAGTGGTTACACATAATTAAAAACAGAAAAAAATAGAATAAAAACAACATTTCTTATGTTTTCTAGGGCAATAACAATGATGTAAATATTTTATTACAGAATCTGAATTTTAAGATAAAACACAGTATAAAGGAAAAGAAAGAGACAATAGATCGGGAGAAGACAAAATTGGATCCAAATCTCGGCTGTAAAATAATGCAGTTTTTTATGGAATAAGCCTGATTACCTAGTGTATGAAAGTTTAGTTATACCAATGAATATTAGCTAGTCAAGGTGTTTAGAAAAGAAATCCAGTCCATTCCTCTTACCATTGTGAGCGTATTTCTAAATGGAAAATTCTCAAAGTAAACAGTCTTATTATTTTTGACACTTGTTCAATATTTTTCATAAAAGTTCTAAAAATATTGATAAATCGGCATATTCTTATTATGTGTGCTAAATATTTAAACTCCCTAAGATTTCTAAGTTCTGTTTTCAGATAAATAAAAGCATTTTAGAAACTATTTTATGAGTATTTAACCAGAGTTTCTAAACATACTCATTTACTTTTTTTAAAGTAATTTTTTGATTTTTCAATTTAAGTTGACATACAATATTATATTAGTTTCAGGTATACAGCATATAGAATGTAGTCAATAATATTATAATAACTATGTATAGTATCAGATGGTTCCTAGACTCATCAAGGTGATTACTTTATAAATTATATAAATGTCATTTACTTTTTAAAATCAAATATCTACGAACATTTCAACTAACGGTACATTTAAAGATAGAGCCCAGTGATGGAAATATACTCACAGACTTTTAGACTATTAAAAATTGCTGAGAAATTTTGCCTTCATATGAGGTTTTTAAAATAATGGAATTATGTGCAACCCATGCTCAAAAGGCAAGAGAATTAGACTCTCCTTGAGAATAGCAAATCTTCATGCATTTTTTAGAATATTTTGTGTAGCAGATTAATCTGTTCACATCACTGATTTATTTATTCAGTCACTTTTTTATATCAGTATGAGCCCGCTGATATTTATTTTATACGTTAGATTATAATTCAGTGCTGCTTTATTAATATTCTTGAAGTCTTTCCAGCTTTGGCCGTTAGGAGCTCTTGAAATTACATCCTATTTCCCTTTGACAGTCCCAATCATTGTGTTTTGTTCATTTATTTATTTTATTTGCTTTTACTTGTCCATAATAAATTCCTCCCAAGAGTACAGTATGGAAAGAGGAGAAAAGAAATAAACTTTACAATAAAGAAAACTGACAAACACTACCTCAAGCTGAGTAATCAAGGTCAACATCGACAGTGATAAATCCTATCGATATGATGTACTCTTGATATGAGATGATGAGGATGGCATTTTACCTCTCTGGTCCTTCTTCACAAAATCCATAATCCAAATATAATCATGAGAAAAGATCAGACAACAGGGAACATTCTGCAAAATATCTGTCAAGTAATCCTTAAACTTTCAAGGTCATCAAAAACAAGGGATTCCTAAGAAACTGTCTCAGCCAAGAGAGGTCTACAGAGATACGAAAACTAACGGAGATATTCTGGATGGGGTCCTGAGACACGAAAAAGACATTAAGTAAAATTAAGGAAAAAGTATGGACTTTAATAAATAATAATATATCAATATTGGGTCATTAATTGTATCAAGTTAATGTAAGAGGTTAATAATAAGGGAAACTAGGTTGGGAGTATACCATAATTCTGTCTTTGAAACTTTTTGTAAATATAAAACTATTCTAAAATAAGAATGTTATTTAAAGAGAAAATATTAGGGGAATTAATAGTAATGTAGAATATAAATATCTAAGTAGAGTCAAAGAAAGTGAAATAGAAACTTTACATTCAAATTTAAACATTGCTTTTAATATTTACTTTTAAATAAGAACTCAGTTCTTTTAACTCTTTCAATCCAAATGTAAAAGGATAATTCTGAAGGCAGATTAGCTGGATGAATATAAATAATACATGAAAATATTACTTAAATTACAGTAAATCCAGTTATTTCAAAATCTGTCATCAAAAATTTGGAAGAGGAAAACATTCTGCATACATTTAAATGATTTTTATGGCTGTCTTTCTAAAAATATACCGCATACTTTATTTTCTGTCTTCATTTTTCGTAGCATGCTGTGGTTGTGGCTATAGAGATGTATTAAATCAATAGTGCATAGGATGAGATGGTTAAACCTAGTAATTCTCTCACTATATGTTAGAATATTTGGGGAACAACCACAATTTAATTAAATTAGACTCTCTGGAGGTGAGACATTTGCATTAGTAAGTTTTCAAAGCTTTTCAAGTGATTCTAAATTTCGGCCAGGTTTGGGAACCATTGCAGACCGTGGACATGTTGTGTGAATGGCGGACTACACCTCCACGTATGATGGAGGTGGATTCTGTCTGCCTTGCGAGTAGCGCCCATATCGGATTACATACTGAGGAGCTGGTGTGAAACTTTGCTCTCAGATTGAATGTAAACTTCCTCTTTTGTGTTTCTTCATCATTGGCTATCTCCTTATTAGCCATAACTCAACAATGTTGTAATTATTTGCAGTTTCCATTTCTCGCCAATATCAATACAGTTTTAAAGATACTACTATAATTTGTTCTCACAGATGCTTCTAGGACTGTCTTCTCTTGGTGTCATCTTTGTTTTGTTCATGAGGCTTTTCATTTTTTTGACTTGTGTCTTTTCTCTCTTGTTAGTTTACTCAAATAACACAATGCCCCTTGGTGTCATCTTTGTTTTGTTCATGAGGCTTTTCATTTTTTGACTTGTGTCTTTTCTCTCTTGTTAGTTTACTCAAATAACACAATGTAAGTTCAAAATGCTAATCTTATTATAAACATCATCAGCCAAAGAGACAATCCATTTACTTGTACTGAATCGCCCAAACCCATTAGAGTACATTGTATTGACAATGCTGTTCTTACAACCTCAGGCTGATTTATATGATTATTTCTTCCTGCCGGTTGCTTGGAGATTGTTGCTGTTACTGCTATTATTATTATGCCTAGTGTCGGAGCCACTGAAGTCAGTGCCAGATTGCCACCTAAAAACTGGAGACCTGTTTTGGTTCCTGGTATAACATAACAGAGGCTGATCTCCCTCACAGAATCTTATAAGACTAGTTTGCTATTATGGCATCTTCTTGAATCTTTGCTTAAAACCATACATTTTATATGTAATTTTGGTAAGTAATTGAAAATATGATATCAGAGTTCTTTCTGCATGACAACTCAATTCTATGGCAAGACAGGCACTTTTTAGATGGCTGGAAAGAATGGTGACCAGCCCCATTAAGTGTGGGAGATGGTAATTTTTTGATTTGTGTTTTGTACTTTGTAATTTGTGCTTTGCGATTTGTTCCCAGAATTCTGAAAGTATTCAAATGAATTCAGTTTTTATATGACATTTCAACTATAGATGATTACTGCAATAACATAAATCCTTCACATAAACTAAGAGAAAGCAAAGATAATTGGAAGAAAAAGGTATTACAGAACATTTTGTTTTTTAAGTGCTAAAGAAATATAGAGTGGTAAAGCATATGTACACCTCTAATTCCATATAACAGATGCAAAATACTAAATAAAATGGATTCAAATACAGATCTCACTTTTTATGTAGTGAATTCCAGAATATGACGCTTCCTTCAGTTTTGTTCTATCACTCTCAACGGTGATAATTATTTTAAGAAAGGCTATGTAAAAAAATGTGTGTGTGTGTGTGTGTGTGGCCATAACAATGATACATTTTATCTGTTTCTAAACATTAAATTTAATTTACCAAATATCTTTTAAGAAGTAATATTAAAAATGATATAACTTGTCTATGGATTTTTTTTGTTATAACCTTTGTGCTTATTGTTATACATCACTTTGATTTTCTCAGAATGCGTTATGATCATTATCTAGCTATCTTCAGCTAATGTGCAGAATTCTGGGAAGCAAACTATATATATGCCTGATCAAGGTTATATACAGATGTATAAGGAATCAGAGTTTACTTTTTATTTCTAGATTTTGGAGTAATGTAAGAGCTATATTTAATCAATATTCAATATTTATTAAACATACAGAATAATGCATATTAAAAATTGAGGTAATCATCTTATATTTAGCTCTTATCACACTGATTGTGGAATTTATAACATCTTGATGGTATACAATAACGAGGTCCATTGGATCATAAGAATGTCATTTTAGATTCAGAATACACCTTAAACTACATTGAGTCAATACTTTAAATTTATTGGTAAGAAAACTCTAAGAAGTTAAGTGATTTCCCCAAGTTTCTATATCTGGAATAATTAAGATTACAAAAATTCTTTGTTCTCAATTTCTCATGAACAAGTACTCTTTTACACCTGTTGAGTTCTGATGTCTTTGCTACTATCATTTTATAATAGCTATAACCAAAAACACTTATCCAAGTGGGAGATTTAGATTTATTTGAAGTACATATCGAATTTCTCTTTCTAGAAAACTGTTCTGGATCTAAAGAAAGTTGTTGTTATTTTTAGTGTTTTCATTTAAGGCTAAGTAATTCTATGACATCAATTATAATTTTTTTAATACAGTATTTTCCAGTTCTTCAAAGGTTGTCAATGTTCCCTCCTCTCTGGAGAATTTTCTCTTACTGGTTTCCATGTCACCTACCTACTTTAATTTTTTATCTCAGAAGCACACAAAATTATCTAATAAAAGCTTTTAAGCAGCATATAATAGCAACCTTAAAATGCTGGTCACCAGCCATCATTTTGTTATTATCATACCTTTGTGCTTATTGTTATGCACCACCTCAGTTTTCTAAGGATGCTTTATTATCATCTTCTAGTTATCTTCAGCTAATATGCAGACTCTATAATTGCTAATGAAGAAATATAATAATAATTCATGAACTGTCTCACCCTCTTATTTCTTAAATAACATGTTTCCTAGTTAAGCTGGATCCTTCTCATATTCATTTGCCAACAAATCCCATGGAATGTGAAGTTGGCACATAATTTCTATACTTTGTAATTCCTTTATATATATGAACCTGTATTCCATCTCAGCTCACATTAGGATAACATTTTTCTTTGGTAGATGGAACTTTTGTATTCGTTTTTATGTCCTTTTTTAGCATTACTTCAATTGGCTTTTCACTATTCATAATGACAAGTAGAATATTAGGCTACAAAACACTTTAAGTCATAAAATTGAGCTTGAAAGACTCTAAATGTAAAATTAAATAGTACAGAGATTAAGTATAGACACTTAAAATGTAGAAGAAAGCTTTTGCTTACACTGTGAAACATAGAAGGTAGTTACAATGATATGCTTAATATTAGCACATTAAGCCTGCTTTATTGCCGATGGCCTAGGATAAATATTTTTAAGGCAATATTACCATTTAACATTTATATATAAAAAAGTATCTGTGTATAAATGTTGAAGTGTTAGGGTTTTATCAATTATTAGTTAAGCATTTGTACTTATTTGTTATGTCCTTTTGATGTACCTTATTTCAACAACACATTTATATGTTGACTACACACAAAAACAAAATGAAGAATCATGGCAAAATTTTAAAAATTAGTTTGCATAAAGAGATTGTCACTGAAAATCTAATATTGGATCTCTGTGATTATCAGTTTCTCTTCTGCAATGTGAGAACTTGGAATTTTGATTTCTTAGCCCCACTAGCCCTTATATTTATAGAGTTATAACATTAATTGTGCTTTTCTTTCACATTCTTTGGGAACTTTACCTCAAGCATCTTTGTCTTTAATCTTTTTATTGTCTCTTTTTTTGAAAGTTGTCACCAGTACACAGAAGATATAATATTTTGTTTAATCTACCTTTGAAATTTCTATCAAAGATTTGTTTTTAATTATTCCCTTAAAAATCAGATGATGGACATGTCGAGAAATGTACTTGATGATTTCAAAGTCAGAGCATAGCTCTACAGCACTGGCTTACTTATTCATATTTTCCCCTCAGATTTATCCTGCAGCCTATATTGGAAGAGCCTAAGGGGGAATGAAGAGTAATGAGTAACTAAGGAAGCAATAGGTACAACTCAAATATTGATTTATGAATGGACTACTTAAATTATGTCTTATAGTTAAGAAAAATCCCAATATTCTGTACAAATTGTAGTCTTTCCCTGAAATCACTGATTTTAGCAGTATTTAAAAGACCTCTTCCAGGTAATTTTCAAGAATATTTTGAGGAAAAACACTTTTTGGTGTTTTAATGTGGATTAATTAGTGGATTAATATATGCTTGTATGCACCAGCCCATTGGAAGGCGTGAGTAGTGCAAGTAGTTTAGAATAATGTGTCTGCTTATGAATGTGTGTGTGTGTGTGTGTGTGTGTGTGTGTGTGTGTGTGTTATTTGAAACCGAAGGGGTATTTCTTAGAGTCTGCAGAATTAAAAATCATAACCAGGGGCATACTCATTTTTATCATGAGATACATGAAATTTATGAAATTATCAATGTTGGCTCCCATTAATAGTTTAAAAGACTATACTATAAATATATAGTAATCAAAACTAAATGGTACCAGCATAAAAATAAATATATAGACCAACAAAACAGAATAGAGTGTAGAAATAAACATTTGCATATACAGTCAACTAACATTTGACAAAGAAGCCAATAATACACACTGAGGAAAGGATAGTCTTTTTAAAAAATGGTACTGGGAAAACCTAATGTGTATGTACAGCACAATGAAACTGATTCCCTATATTAGACCACTCCCAAAAATTAACTGGAAATGGGTTAAACACTTAAAAATAAGTCTCGATACCATAAAACTCCTTGAAGAAAACATGAGGGAAAAGCTCCTTGATAGTCTTAGAAAAGATTTTTTTAGCTATGACACCAAAAGTACAAGCAACAAAAGCAAATATCAACAAGTGGACTATGTCAAACTAAAAGGCTCTGCACAGCAAAGGACAGCATCAACAAAATGAAAAGGCAATCAATGGAATGAGAGAAAATATTTGCAAATTATAGAACTGATTAGGAGATTACATCCAGAATGTTTAAGAAACTCATACCACTCAATAGCTAAAAACAAACAAAATAAACAAACTCACACAATTAATCCAATTAAAAAAGTGAGCACAGATACTGGATAAATATTTTCCAAATAAAGCATCCAAATGGCCTACAGATACATGCAAAAAATGCTCAACATATCCAATCATCAAGGAAATGCAAATCAAAACTGTAGAGATACCACCTCAACCCTGTTTGTATGGCTATCATCAAAGAGGCAAGAGATAACAGTATTGGCAAGAATATGGAGAAAAGGGAACCGTTGTGCACTGTTAGTGGAAAGGTAAAGTGTCACAGCCACTATGGAAAAAAGTTGGTTTCTCATAAAATTTAAAAAAGAACTACTATATGACCCTGCAAATCTCACTTTTGAATACATATCCAGGAAAAATGAGCATGACATGGGGAATGCAGTTAGTATGAATGCAATGGCTAGGTGGGGAGCCAGAGGAGAGAGAGCAATTAAGGGGATTATTTTATAAACTATATAAATGTCTAACAAACTGTATACTTGAAACTAATAAAATTTTTTAAAAGATGTTAAAAAAAAGAAATCAGGATCTTGAGGAGATATCTGCACCCTATATTTATTGCAGCATTATTTACAATAACCAAGAAATATGCAAACAACCTAATTTTTTGTCTATGGATAAATAAAAAGGTATATATCTCCAGTGGAATGTTATTTAGTCACGAGAAAGAAGGAAATTCTGCTTTTTTTGCAATAACAGATGAATCTTGAAGGCATTATGTTAAGTGAAATAAATGAGTCAGGAAAGGATAAATACTGTATATTTTCACTGATATGTGAAATCTATAAAAGCAAAACTTATAGAATCAGTGAGTAGAATGGTGGTAGCTGAGAATGTGGGTGTAAGGAAAATAGAAAGTTGTTAGTCAAAGTGTACAAACTTCCAGTTATAAAAGGAATAAGTATTGAGGGTCTAATGTGCATCATGGATATTATAGCTTACAGCAGACTATTATGTACTTGAAAGTTGCTAAAGGAATAGATTTCTAACATCTTCATGACAAAAAAAGAAATGATAACCATGGGAGGTCAAGACAGTGCTGACTAGCCCTACCATGGCCATCATTTTGTGATGTATAAGTGTTTCATATCTACATGTTATGCACCTTAAACTTACACAATGTTATATGACAATAAACTGGAAAGAAGTTAATAAATGCATAAATTTTCCTTTTCTGCTATGAGACAAAGGGGAAAAATTGGCTCTAGAAATTATGCAACAGTGTTGGCAAGTTTTCATAGTTGATTATAGGTGTTAAATTTGCCATCTTAGCAATTTTAACTAGGAATTATCAAAAATTTGTAAAGAATATGAATGCAAGGTATAAGATTAAAGTGTTTGTAAAACTTACTCTTTGGAGTAGAGCCAACAGTCCAACTTATACTGAGACACACCCAGTTTGGTTCAGTTTTCACTTAAATAAACAGGAAAATTTTTGGAGTTATAAAAATTAGTCAAATGCAAATCAATTTAAAGATATTTATACTTTTAATATAGTAAATATTTATAATTTTTATAACTATTCCCACTGATATAGTAGAAAGAAACAAATTTTGTAGTGATCATACATTCACCTCTTAGTTTACATATCTGAATTATTTTCTTTTTCAAAATGAGAGAGTAAAGAGGTATCACAAATTTAACTATTTCTTGTTTTGGCAAGACAAGTGACAGCATCTATTACTCTATTCCTAAAGACAAAGGATTATGAACTGGAATAAAACAGTTGGGTGTATAACTTGTGCCTAAGCAAGATAGACTACTTTTAACTTAGAGGAACTCTGATTGAGTCTTGGTTTGTTTCTCGTTTTTATCTATAACTAGACTGAAGACAAATGTAAAATCAAGGAAACCAAAAGTGCTTAGCAAACTTTTAAGTTCTACAAAAGAGAGATGCATATGTAATGTTTTCTGACGCTGTAGTGTTTAATAAGCATATGTGTGAATTCATTGAAAACACACACACATACACCTATTTATGTTTGGAGTATAGTGTGCTTGTATGACTAGCATAAAAAAAAGAACATGGGAGTTTTAGTTGATTATATGTCAGTAAGCTATTACAATGTGTCAGTTTGAGGGTAAAAAGACTCTAATGTAAAAGAGAGTAGAAAACTAAATTATAGTTCTGGGTAAAATTTACATTGTTTTGAATCAATAGTAGAAAAAAACTTCAAGTAGTAGAACTTTTCCGGCTATGTATGAGGCTGCCTG
Source organism: Macroglossus sobrinus (assembly GCA_004027375.1). Classification (NCBI taxonomy): domain Eukaryota; kingdom Metazoa; phylum Chordata; class Mammalia; order Chiroptera; family Pteropodidae; genus Macroglossus; species Macroglossus sobrinus. The sequence continues at coordinate 478,740 of PVKZ01000753.1, forward strand.
TTATTGTCGCCATTGCTGGAAAAGCAACAGTGAATTTAGAACATTCAAAAGGCATCAAGATGCTATAGACAGATTTGCATAGTCATGTGCCATATAATGCTCTTTTGGTGAGCTATGAACCACATACACATGGAGATATCATAAGATTATAATAGAACTGAAAATTTTCTATAGTCTAATGATGTCATCACCATCTTAAAGTATCACACAAATAATTACCACTGTGTTACAATTGCCTATAATATTCAGTACAGTAACATGCTGTATAGGTTTGTAGCCAGGAGCTAGCTGTAGGAGAACAGAATTTGTTACCCTGAAATATGTCTATTTGGTATAAGGATTATTTTAGCCTGGTTAATTTTAACAACAGACATGGGAGAAACTCTGAAAACCAAGTAGAAATCACGCTTGTAAAAGACATTTGCATTCCTAAGGGAAATCTGCATTAGTGAGTTTGCCTTCCTCCCTATGCTAGGATGAAGTAATGGCAGTTATCTCTAGAAACTCTTAGCCCTGGAGAAGACAGCAACTCAAATCTGCATGACAACTTTACCCTTATTTACTGTGCTTTTCTTGGTCACCTCTCATACTGACTCCACACATAACAGCTTTTGTCCTCAGCTGAAAATAGTATTGAAGGTGGTGAATTTGGCCATTTTGGTGAATTACATAGTTTTCCTAGGGCTTTTCCATGTATCCAGGAAGTATACATATTATTAAACTTTGTTTTCCTCCTGTTAATCTTTTATTATAAGGATATATCAGTCAAGAACTCAGAAGAGTAGATAAAAATTATTTTCTTGTTCCTACAGAGCAAATGGCTATGACATGCAGCCGAGGTGTGTAGTAGGCTATCCTCTCTACTGTATAAATTTGTGTGAGCTCACTCTGTGCTCTCATAAGAATGGAATTGCCTAAGGACACAGTTCTCAGAACATATCCCTGTCCTTAAGTGCCATATGCCTGTATTGAGTAGTGGTTGAAATAGAAGACTTCTAAGTTGTGTTCCTGTTCTAAGATTCTATATGTATTTTACTAATTTTTTACTAGGATCTGAAGGTTTTTCCTGTATCACTTATAATGTTTAAGTAAAAATATGACTGTAATTATTTAAAAAGAAAAAAACATACTATAATTTATCCAATTGCATTTAGTTCTACATTTGTATGTCGAATACCTATTGGTATCAGGAGCTATTTCTGATACTGAAAATGCACCAATGAATGAGGCAAGCTCTGCCTTATTGGAGTTTATAATAGAAAACACAGATACATGATCTGATCATTACACTTACCACATGATATGGTAAGTGCAATGGGATGTTATGTAAAAACAAAAGAGGGTAGGATGCAATGAAAACAGTGCTTAGAGGGAAATTTAAAACAGTGTATGAATATACCAGAAGGAGAAAATTCTAAAATCAACCATCTAAACTTCCATCTTAAGAAACTAAAAAAAGAAGAAACTAAGTCCAAAATAAACAGAAGAAAAGAAGTAATAAAAATTAGAGCAGGAATCAATAAAGTTAAAAATAGGAACTATACTGAGAAAATCAAACAAACCAAAAGATTAAAAAAAAAGAAAATTAATATATCTCTATCAGGCTAAGAATAAAAGAGAGCACACACAAATTACTAATATTCAAAACAAAAGAGTAGGCATCACTATAGATTCTATGGGCATTGAAAGGATAGTAAAGAATTCCTATGAACAAATTTGGTGCCCAGAAATTTGGTGACCTAGATGAAATGGACCAATTTCTTGAAAGATACAGAATGCCAAAGTTTGCACTAGAAACAGATGACATGAATAGGCATATATCTATCTACTAAAGAAATTGGATCAATTGGAACATTGAGAAAGAAATTCCATCAATTTATACTATCTCCATTGAAAGATACAAGCAGATAACACATTTTCTAATGTATTCTATGAGACCATAATCAGACAAAGGCGTTACAAGAAAAGAAGACTACAGGTCAATATCTCTTACGAAAATAAATGTAAAAATCCTCAAAAAAAAATAGCAAATCAAATTGAACAATGCATAAAAGGAATTATAAACCACAACCAAGGGGGCTTTATCTCAGTTACAAGTCCTGTTTGACATTTAAAAATAAATTAATGTAATCCATCACATCAGGAAGCTAAAGAACAATTATATGATTATATAAATAGAAGCTGAAAAACACTTGACAAAATCTAGCATCTATTCATTACAAAAACTCTCAATAAACTAGGAATAGAAAGGAATACACTGAACTTGATGAGAAATATCTACAAAAACCCTACAGCTAATGTCATACATAATAATGAGAAGCTTGAAGCCACACACATCAGGTACAAGGCAAGAATGCCTCCTCTTACTGTTCTTTTATGACACCACACTTTAACAAATCTTAGCAAATGCAATAAGATAAATAAAAGATATACTGGTTGGGAAGAAAGAAATAAAATTGTTTTTGTTCTCAGATAATATAATAGTGAATATAGAAAATTCAAAAATTGCTCTAAAAATAATCTATTGAAAAAAATATTTGGTATTTAATTTATCATTGAGCATAAATCTATTTATTTATTTTTAGAAAAATCATAGAAAAAAATTTCCAGGAGTGATTTTAAAGTCAAAATAAAAATCTAACTTTATACATTTAGGTTTATCTCATCTGAATAAATTTGTTTAGAAAGTTTTTTTTATAATTATTACAATAATTTTCTATTTTTCTTTTAGAGATGACTATGTGTATATGCTTGTATGTGCATGCATACACTTGTGTATGTGTGTTTTGTAGACAATTTGTGTTGGATGTTAAATAAATGTCTATTATATATTTGGACATTTGTGAAGAACATTGTGAATCTAATTGTTATACAATTATGATATTCAGCAGATTTATTATTTCTTTAAAATGTATTTACAGTTACCAAGATTAATTCACAGTGGCTATTTTATATCTATAATTCTTTTCAGTCCACAAACCTGGGATTACTCAAATTGTCTCACTCACATTCTGCATCCAATTAACCACAGACTCATTCCAAGTTTACCTCCAAAGTATGACTCAAATCCATACTTTTTTTCTTATTTCTACTGTCCTTTTTCAAAGACAAACATCATTTACCCCTCCCCTAAACTACATTAATTTTACTAATACATAATTGTTTTTGTTTTTTTACTTTTACAATCTACTTCTTATGCAGCATAAATAATTATTTTCAACAACAACAACAAAATCTCATCTTGTTACTCCTCTACTTAAAAAAAAAAAAAAAAAAACTTTAATAGTACTTCATTGCTTTTAGGAAAATATCTAAGCTTCCATTCATGGATTATGGCCTGGGACCTTACCTTCCTAGATTGGCCCACTTGTCTATGCCCCTTCCTATTAAGAACTTGTTTAGTAAGGAAGTCTCTGTTCCTAAGAGCCCACTATATATTATCTTCTCCCCAATTACAAAACTAAAACCCTATTCTTATCATTTGTGTAACATCTGCTCATCTTTCAAATTGGAGCATACCTGTCACCTTGAGTACCCATTCATGACTCTTAAAATCTGTACTGTTCTTTTTTATAATGCCTATCATATTGTGTTTTAATTTTTATATCACTTATTACACTATAAACTTATAAAAGGAAGAAATTTTATAACCAGTGCCCAACACAGTGTTTTATACAGAAAAAGCACTAAATAAGTTTACTAGAAGAAAGAAACAAAGGAAGAGAAAATTCATTTTACCATTAGTAACAGTTTGTATGAAACAACTTAGTCACATTGTTCAGACTTTCTCATTTCAAATGCAAGCTGGCTTCTTAGAATTCTCGGTTTAGTTAATAACCATCTCCTTGATAGTTTATTTTACTAAATCCATGTCAAGGATTAACAGAATATATCTGATGTTGTGGAAATCTGTTTACCAGTTGAGTCTTTCTAGGTCGATTTAGTCTTGGTATTTTTATTTTACTTTATTTTTATTGGGTATAAATAAGTCCATTAGCTCTCCAGCTAATGTATTTTATGGAAAATAAAGGCAAACTTAATGTCTACATTTCTTTTTTGAGTGTGCATCTTTTTCTTTCATTCCTTCTCCAAAAGAAGTTGAACTTTAATTTTGAGTTTACTAAATATCATTAAATCAGTATCTGCTTTTTGTCATCTGTGTAAGAGACTAGCTCTGAATTTCACAATTGTGTATAACACTACATATACATAATACAATGTGTACTATTTACAGATTTTATGAGCCATGTCAATTTTCTCCAGTCATGGTGACATATTATTGTAATTTTTTCTGTCCCTGGCAAATTGAGATCTGAACATTTAGAAAGGTTCTGATTCTTCTACGTGTATTTCTGTATCATGATAATAGCATGTCATCTCTATAACAAATAAAAAATGATTGCTGCTTTGGTTTCTTTAATTTTGTTTACTCTGTTCTTAAATCTGTGAAATGTTAAGCAGTCAAACTTTGATGTTTTATTTTCTATGCCTAGAGCATGCACATTTGGATTGATACATTTTTGAGACTAGCCAAGGTCTTAGATTCAGATTATTTTCAGTAAGCAAAGAAAGGATCTACCTAGTTTTCTGCAGAGATAAACACCACTCTTTCCCAGAAAGACATCCTGAGTAATTGTATTCAATATTGGAAATATTGATAGAGCTATTTGGTTTCACTAATCTTGACCTGACAGCAGAACAGAAAATGAAATCAATGATTTTTAATGTCACCATGTTCTCATCTTGATCCTTGATCTTTAGACTCGAAGTTCTTTTTAAATGTTTAAATTCTCCTCGCTAGTAGTAAAGAAATATCTTGTTTAGATCATATGCTTTTTTTCTTTTTTCAACATCAAAACTTAACACTCTTTTCTTTCCAATCACTGAACCTACTGATATTAATGATAATGAATGTGGGTTTTTTTGTTTGTTTAACAAATCATATTTTGTAAGCTTAATATCCCATTGTGATAGCATAGTGTGTCGTGATATGCGTGAGAAGACAAGCATGTTTACTGTAGAAGTTTATGAATATATAACCAAGAAAAATGCAGCGATGTTTCTTGGGTGAATTACTGTATCTAAGGATTAGTCATTAATGGTAACTTGATGGAAATGAAAGTATCTCATAAAATGCAAAAATTATGTTGACAACACACTTGTTTTTAGAATTTAATAAATCCAGTGATAAAGGTAGTCATAGCCCTGTGTAATTTTCATTTGAATTTATAATACTTTCGAGATTTTTGCAACATAAAAAGCTGTTGTGCCAAAAGCAGGTTTTCTGCCAAGGTTTTCTTTCAGCGTGTGATTAACCTCCCAAATGATAACACATTTCCAAAGGTTGTCCTAGGAGGTCACACTTTAGGAACAGCAAATAGAGTATAATGGCTGACATTATTTACCAGCTACTACTCCTGCTATTTGTTTGTCACATAATGGTCTCTCACTTTGTCATTTATGTAACTGGTGATCATTAGCATACAGGTTTACAGTACTGCATGTGCGAAAAAAGGGGAAAAAGTAAGTGAGTACAACTAATTTGCTTATAAAATGGCATCTTGAGGAAATGTATTTCAGAAGAATAACATTTTCTTGAACTCCTTTTTTCAGAAGTTCCATTTTTGAGGGTCTTTATAAAGAGACCTTGTGTTCTAGGACAATTGCTGAAGTGGTGAATGTTCCATCAGATATGTTTTCTTTAACCCTCTACTTAAGAACTTCAGAATAAGTATAATAATCATCATAATAATATGTTGCTATTAAATTTTCACCACAGTTTTTCCTAAGAGCTTATAGTTTATTGTGTGAGCATGATGAATGCATTCAAAAAAAAAATCTTGGGGAAAACTACATGGTTATAAAGATCTGTTATGTTTTTTTTTTATGATTCCTGAGAAGAATGAGAAATATGAATTTATTTAGTGCTTTCTCTGACCAAGTTATATTAATTAGCTGCATAGTTTCCAAGACTAAATGATAGGGACCTTGTGAATGTTGATAGGTACACCTTTGATAACATTTTTTCCAAATTTTTTCACAAATCAACCAATTTTCTGAGAATGATGCTTTTCCTTCTTACAGTGGTTTTACCCCAACTTATAAAAAGAACAGTATCTGGCAATGAAATCATGTCTGATTTTTTTTCCCCCTGTGGATCACAGCAACTACCAGATTCATCAAAGATGGTAGAAGAGTAATGGTTTCATAATATTATTTTAGAGAAGCACCTGGTTCTATTAGAGAATATGTAAATATGGGCTGACTCTCACGAATGACTTAAATGAAGTCTTAGGGCTCTGACCTTTAAGAAAAAGAGTTACATAAACATAAAACAATCGTCACCAACACTGGGTCAATTACATATGAGTTAATTTGGGACTAGATTAACTAGGCTGAAATAAGATCACCTGGATTAAACCTTAGCATGGTTTTTAATCATTCTCTTCTGCCTTTTCTGGTCTTGTCATTTCTTATTTCAACTGAGCTACTATATTTTTGTTAAACCTTTTCAGTCATATAGTGGTTCAGTCTTTTGTATCTATATTCAACTACAAAAAATAAGGAATGCCTTCGAACTTGCAGAAACCAAATCTTTTGGAATGTAACTATTGAGGTTGAGTGTTGAAAGAAGTAGCTATAAATGGTCTGTGGCCATTTCTCTTATTTTTATTATAGTAGCCTCTACGGTGGAGGTGGAGAGTAAGATGTACTGTAAAGAGCATTGAAATTTCTCCTAGACTCCATTATTCAGATTATTTAATTATGACTCCCTTTGAACCTCGGATTACATCTCATTAAAACTGTACTAGAAACATGTGATTTGTTTCTCACAAGTAGTGACAAAATCGCATATCATAATAAATACTGAAAATAATTTTATAAAGAAATAAAACTGCTATAAACATTCATGCACAGGTTTTTGTGTGAAAATAAATTTTAATTTCTCTAAGATAAATGCCTGAGTGTAAATGCTGGATTGTATAATAATTACATGTGTAATATTTTAAGAAGATGACAAACTGTTTTTGAGAACCGTTGTACCATTTTACATTCCTACCCAAAATGTATGCATGATTGACTTTCTCTGAATCCTCACCAGCTTTTGATGTTGTAGCTGTTTTTAATTTTAGCTGTTTCTGAAGCTCTATTGTGGTTTTAATGTCCATTTTCTTAATCACTATTGATTTTGATCTTTTCATGTACTTATTTAGCATCTGTTTATTCTCTTTGATGAAATGTCTGCTAATATCTCTGGCACATTTTTTAATTGGATTTCTTTTTTACTATTGAGTTTTGAGAGTTTTATTTATTCTAGATAGCAGATTTCTGTCAGAAATGTTATTTGCAAATATTTCCTTCCAATCTGTTATGTGTAATTATCTCGACAGGTTCATTAACAGAGCGAAAGGTTTTAATTTTGATGATGCTCAATTTGTCATTTTTTTTTTTTATTTTGTAGATCACGTTTGATGCCACATCTAAGAACTCTTTGCCTTGCTCCAGGTACCAAAGATTTTCTTCTGTTTTTTTTCTAGAAGTGTACATTTTTATGTTTATATTTACATTTAACTTCACGATTCACTTTGAAATAGTTATTGTATAAGATGTGAGACTTAGTCAAGGCTCTTTTTTATTTGGCTGGGGGGGCCTTTGCTAGATATATATAAGATTTTTTTATTATTATTTCTTTCTGGATAGTTAGAAGATTTTTTGTTCTATGCTTTCAGAAGTTTAATGATATGTTTTGGTGATAATTCTTTAGAGCTTATTCAATTTAGCATTTCTAAGCTTGTTGAATATGTGATAAGTACATGTGTTTCACCAAATATGGAGTTTCAACTCATTTTTTAACACATTTTCATCCCTACTCTTTTTCTCCTTTTCTTCTGGCACTCTAATGGTTGTTTTAATTGAATACATTTTTATGGTCTGTCTTCAAATCACTGGTTCTACCCTTTCCATATCTGCTCTACTATCAGAACTAATGGGATTTGATTTCAGTTATTGTATGTTTCACTATTATAATATTTCTTTAATAATTTTTTGAACTCTTAAATCTTTGATAATATTTTTTATTTCATGTTTTTTAATCATTTATGGAAGTATATCTTTTGTGATGCAATTTAAATTATGGTCAAATAATTCCAGCATCCGAGTCATCCCGGTATTAGAATCCATTGATTGTCTTTCCTCATTCATGGTGATTTTCTTGGTTTTTGATCTGATGAGTAGTTTTTTTTTATTTTGTAATGGATGTTTTGATCATTGTATCGGGAGATATTTCATTATATTCTCTATAGGGTTAGCAGATTCTGATCTATGGGCTGTATTTCCAATGACTATTTAATTTTTAGTGTTCTTGTAATACTATTCTATCCTGTTTCATTCCTATGTTGCTACTGTGGCTCCTGCTCAAACCCTGCTAGCACTTCCTTCAGGGGCAGAACTGCTTTCTAAAGCTGCCTGTTGTTGGGAGGAACAGCCACTGTGTTGTTGAGGGTGGGGGAGGGCAGGGAGAGCAGGGCCAGATGCTGATGAGTTTGGGTCTCCTTCCATGCTACTGGATGGAAGGCCCAGACACAGGGTGCCTCAGCCATTGTCCCTGTGGTTGGATCTGCTTGGCCTCTGGTGCTGAAAGTTTGGAGCAGGGATGGTTCAGTACACCAGGACTTTGAAGGTGCCCCTGTAGGCAAATCAATCAGTGTCGTAGATGTGAACCAGGTGGTGTTTTTCAACTTTTCTGGTCCTTTGAGTAGGAAGAGTAGGCCTTTCTTATTTACTTATTTATTTTTTTTATTCTTGTTGATAGTTTCAGGTTGTTGAACTCACCAGTGACCAGTAACACATATTTGGAATTAAAAATAAAACCCAAAGAACTAATTACCTATTACTCCTCAAGGCTTACTATTCCTTGCTGTCCTTCATTTTTTCAGCTTTGAAAGTACTTCTATCATTGTCTGTTGAATGTTTACTTGTATGTAGTGAATATTTAGAGCATTTTGTTGTATTCAGAAGGGAGAAACAAGGAAACATAGGTCTATACCATCATAATCCAGTATTGAAACTGTCACCTATTTTTGTAAATAAGATTTTATTGGAATACAGCCCACTTGTTTTGTACTTTCCATGGCTTTTTTAGCACTAAAATGGCAGAATTGAGTAGTTGCAAGAAAAAAAAAAAATAAGTCCACATGATCTGCAAAGTCTAAAGTATTTACTATCCATCCAGCTTTTACAAAAAAAATTGCTGATCTTCATTTTGAATATACCACTGAGAGGACAGAAGCTAGGCCAAAATTAATTCTCCAAATGACTGGAAAAAAATAAATATTTAATATTGAATGTATTGACAACCCGACAAGGAGAGAGAAGTAAGTGACTAGGGCCACAGAGAAATAGTCACTTGTTTGCAGGTTTGTTTTGGGGTGTACAATGTAAATCTCTAACTCCATCTCACAATCTTCATTAATACTTGTCTTTCTTACTTTATAAAAAAAGTGGTTGTAATGAAAATTTGTTATAATTTAAAATTATTCATACTCAAATGCATGATATACCATACTTTAAAACATTGAAGAAAGGCAGTTTATTTACTGTTATTCTTATTGACAGATAAATAAGGATAAATAACATGATTTTTAAAAATCGTCATTAAAATTTTCTCTTAAGAAGGAGAACATTTCATGGGTTAATATATTGATAAACTTTTTGAAATTATGAAGTTGTGGGTGACAGAGAACATTTGAGAGAAATAACAAATATTTTAGGTCAAAGTCATGCTAGATGGCATATCTGGACAAAAAATGGTAAATATACAATGAATATGAATTTATAAAATATACCTTTCTAAATAAAACTGTATCTGCATTTCCAATTCCTATAGAGTTGGTTTGAATAAAATCTTACATTGTTTTAAAAATAAAATCTCTATTTTTAGTAGCTGTAATTTTTAATTAAAAATATTTTTCATGTGGGCCTGGTTAGTGCTTGGATAGAATACCATCTAGGAAGACCAGATGCTGTAAGTGTAAAAAATAAAAAATAAAAAATAAAAAATATATATTTTCATGAACACTGCTTGGATGGTTTTGGGAAATCAAAGCTTTTGGCTCATCTTCTGAGCCAAGGTAGGAGAGTCAATGACTAAAAGTAGCATTGAAACGTTATGTCTAAAACAAATGACATGAGATTAATTTGGTACTAAGCAATTAAGAAGATACAGAATGATCATAGATTTTTACTAACACTAAGCTACCAACAATCAGTGTAGTGAGAAAACAGAAAAAGAATAACAGAAAGAAAGGAAAAAGAAGAGAAAACATTCAGAAAAGTCAAAGAAAAAAAATAACTAAATGTAAAAAAAAATCTTAATTATACAGTAGTTTGTCAGAATGCTCTATGATCATATTTTATTTTTTTCTATAGATAAGAGAATTTTTGAGGTAACTCTTTATTTTTTAATCAGTGATAATGATTTATTTTTATCTTTCCAAAAAAGTAACAGAAAAGATAATCCCAATAGCTGAACAAGAAATATGGAGTGGAATGGATTTATATATAAGAGAATTTCCCATTAAAAATAATTAAATAGATAAATATTCAAATGCACTTAATATTTTTAATTGTATAATGCTTTTCAATATGGATATAAAATCTGTTGATTTTATATCCATATTGAAACATCTAATATAACAAGTGGAAATCAAAGTAAGATGAGAAAAATAGTCTTTTGAGAAGATGAACTAAGCTATTGCTCTACTACCTGTTTTTTTCAGATTAAAATATGAAGTTTCAAAATTATTTAAGTACTACATATTCATTGGAGAAAGCAGAAAATGCAGAAGAAAAGGATAGCAATAAATTAATATTATATTACCTCGAGACAATAACTGCTAATTATATATCTGTATTCAAATTATTCCCTGCATGCATACGTACATTTATAGACAGTAATAAAACTAAATATCAAAAAAATTAAAATTATATTTCAACTACTCTTTTTAGCTGATATTTTTGTCTCTCAACAATACATTATGACAGTGTTCCCTCATAAATAATTGTACCTATACAATATCATTTTTAATGATTTGAAGCTCTTAAAATAAAGCTTTGACAGGACTCATTCACCAATCTTGTATTATTGCTATTTTAGTTTTTTCAGAAACTACAGTTAATAAAACCCAAGAGAACTTTCTATCTTAGAACTTAAGGGAAATAAAAAAGGAGTTTCATCAAGTTGATTATAATTTTTACTACCTAATGAATGAGCACAGTTAACTTTTCAGCTTAATTATGTACATATTAAGTGATAAATAATGCATAAATATATTTATACTATACATTAATTCCCTGTCCTGTTACATTAAAAGAAGTGGTAAAATCTTTACCTCAAGATAGCTAAAATAGTAAATATATAATAAATATGTATAATGTTAAAAAAATGATTTTTCCTGTTTCTTTTCTTTCTTTTCTGTTTTTCTTCTGTTTCTCGTTTTTCAACTCTAATCTATCCATAATATCCACATCATGGTTTATATGCTACACTTGAAATAGAGTCAAGCACATTTTAGTAGAACTTTGACAAAATGTATTTTGAAACAAAGCATGTATTTATTTGAACAACATATTTATATCAAAGGTGACAATTGTTACACTGCTTGTAGCCCTACTCAATTACCGATCTCTCATTACTATTAATTATTTATTCTAGGCATCATTTCTCACTTTGCCAGCTTAAATTCCATGGCTTAATGCTAGAATCATTCCCTTCCATATATTTTAACACCTCTTCCTTTCATTTCCTCTGTTCTACTCCAAGCAAAACATTCCAATTTAGACCAATTATGCTCCTTTCTGAGCCTTCATTTGAATATTTGAAAGTGTTGGGTAAATTGAATACTGGCTACATGTGTTCAATTTAAATTCATGATTCTGTACTTCAAATGCTCAATACTGCCATGAAATCCTATGAGGATTTCAAAATAATTTTAGCTGTCTAATATTGAAAATACTAATTTGAAATTTCATCTCCTCTCAACTTATAGCCTTGCATCACATTCTACTAAGTAAATAGACACCAAATGGATGAACTTTTATTTTAATTCTGCCAAAAAACCTATCATATACCATATTCTCTCTCTGGCTTTCTATTTCAAGGAAAATAATAACCTTCATCCTATCAGAGGTTAATTTCCACTTATATTTAAATCTCATTTTTCAAGACATTCTCCAGAGATTTTATTTTATTTTTTTTATCCCATTCACCTGTTTTTCTTGCTCTGCTGTTCATTTCCACAAACACATAAATTAATTCTGGTATCTCTCAACTTAAAACATCTACAGTGAACCCACAGTTTGACTAGTCACTATTACAATTTTTTGCCCTAAAAATCATCTTGAAAGTTTGCCATCATGTGTTTTCTCCAAATACTCACTTTTTCCATTTTTTCTTTAGTCCACTAAAATCAGGCTTCTAAATATCTCTGCACTAAATCTCCTCCTGTCAAGATCATCAGTCATCTTATACTCCTTTCACAACTCCCATTCAGTACTATTCAAGGTGTGGTTTATAGCCTGGTGGCATTAACCATGTAAGAGAAACTTTTCTTGATCTTCCTCATCATTATCCCCCTCCCAACTCCATTAATAGTGGCATCCAGGTGGTTGACACAAAATCCTAAGAATTATCCTTGATTTCTTCCTTTTGGTCAACCCCTACATTTACTCTTTTAGCAAATCCATTTCCATTGTACAAAATCCATTTCTTGTACAAAAAAAAATCCTCTTTCAACTAGATTACTGCAATGATTTTGTACAAGTCTCTTCATTTCTTCTTTCAATGTTACAACACATTTTGTTAATAGAAACTAAAGTGATCCTTTTAAAATGTAAATCAAAATGTAATACTACCCTGCAGAAAACTCTTAAATGTCTTCTCATAGCATTTGGAATAAATTCAAACTCCTTCCTGTAGTCAGTGTGAGTCTGTATGATCTGACTTCTGTGCACACTTTCCTTTTATAAAATAACTCTCACCCTTTTCAGCTTACAGTTTTCCTCCATATATTAGCCACGTTGGTCTCTTTCAATGTCTCTAACCCAGTAGTTTTCCAAGTATGGTTCTTGAACCATATAGAAATGCAATTCTCCAGTCTCTACCAAGATCTATTGACTCAGAAACTCTAGGTGAGAGGCCAAGCAACTGGCTTTTAACAAGTCTTTTGTGTGATCTTTTCCTCAGGTTTATTGAGGTATAATTTACAAATAATATTAAAAGATATTTGAAGTGTATTTGTGATGGTTCAACACCTGTGTACATTTTGAAAATGTTCCCCCTATTGAGTTAACTGACATATTCATCACCTCACATATTTCCTTTTTTTTGGTAAGAGCATTTAAGTTCTCTCAGCAAATTTCAATTACACAATACATGCAATTTTGACATATGCTAAAATTTGAACATCACTGCTAATACAACATGATATTTATGTCTCAAGGGCTTTGTCCTTTTACATGACTGAGCTATTCCTCTGCTGGCTCTTAGTTAGGCATGTTTCTTGGAGTTCAGCATCTGTTGCTGAATCTAAAGAAAACTTCACTCTCATTAAACGTGATTGAATCGTTTACTTATTGTATTATCTGTCACTTTCTCTCAAATGCAAGCTTTGATATGGCAGGGCCTTGTCTGTTTTTTTTTTGGTACTCTAATCACACCACTAGCACGCTACCTGACAGAGTAGGCACTCAGTAAAAGTAAGATGGATGTGTTTATTGTGAGAATCCGTAAATAGCCATTTGATTAGTTGATAATTTTTCGAACCCTACCAAATTCTTACATTATCTTTAATTGAAAAGAAAATCTTCCATTTCCCTCAGAATGACAAAAAGCAAACTTCACAAAACTTTAAAAAATAAAGTATGTTTTAATGAAAGACTCTTATCTATTTTTTTCAGTTATCAAATTAATGAGGTTATATCAGCATCAGTGTCTAGGACTGAGCTATGTGTCATTAGTTATAAAACTACAAAACTATCTTCAAATTAACATTTTAATCAGTTGAAAAAGGAATAAATTAATATTACCTCTATATATGTTTATAGATATACATGTATCTATATATTATCATCTGTATCATAAGATGTACATGTCCTAAATAACATATATTACCAATATATTTTAAGTGTAGTCACTTCAACTTTAAATAATTAAGAATTAGTACTATATAATAATTTTAAAAAGAAAAAAAATAGGTATCTCTTTAATCAGGAGATGATTCATAGAATATGTATAACTTGAACTGGGTGGAATGCAGGGCCAGTGGTAACTCATTTGGGTAAATTGTATGTCTAAATTGACTTGATGTAATACCACATGTCAATTATAATTAAAAATAAGTTTAAAAAAATTGAGACTGAAGAAGAGAAATTTGGCATGAACTACCTCAATACAAATCAGCACCGTGTTACCAAAATCAAGCAACACCTTTTAATTTTATTCCATCCCTCAGCAGCACTTGGCATAGTGGATTGAGCATAGATTTTGCTTGTTTGTTCTCTGTCTTTGGCTTTTCCTTGCCAATTATATTTACAGATGGGTGCTTCTCAGTTCATTCCTTAATAATTTCACCTGAGATCTCTGGTTGAGGCTCCTCTGTGTCTATTACCCTTGACAACTGTACCCACTGGCACAGATTCTATTTTAATATATATTCTGATAACTCTTTTTAGAATTTGTATAATTTATACTTAATTACTGAGGTATAGGCCAGTACCATCAACTGACTCCTGGACATATTTATGTGGATGTATTAGAGAAACATCTAAGTCAACATCTATGATACAGAACTTCTCATCTTTATTACTTTTATTATTGTTATAATGGGAATGATGTACCCCAAAAATCATATATGGAGTTCTAACCCCTCAGAATATGACTTAATTTGAAAACAGGGTCTTCACAGAGGTAAACAAGTTAAAATGAGATCATTAGATTGGGCCCTAGTCTAATTTAACTGGTACCCTTATAAGAAGGGAAAATTTAGAGGTTGTCACGCAAACAAAGAAAAGGTTATGTAAAGATGAGGCAGAGATCAGAGCGATGCTTCAACAAGCCAAGGTACCCCAAAGATTTCCAGCAAACCTCCACAAATTAAGAGAGACAAAGAATAGGTTCTTTCTCATAGCCCTCAATGGGTACCAGCCCTGTTGACACCTTGATCTTGAACTCTAGTCTCCACAACTGTTTTATTGACCAAAACAGACAATAAATTTTATTGTTTAAGCCACTCAGTTTATTATAGTGGTCCTGGCAAACCAATACAATTACCAAACCCAATAAAAATATGGGCAAATTTTTGAACACACACATTACCAAAGAAGATAAATAAGCAATAACAATAGTACAGATTTTTACTCAACATCATTTGTTACTAGAAATGCCCATTTAAACCAATGTGAGATGCCATTACACACCCCTTAAAACTAAAAAAAAAAAATAAAATAAATTCAAAAGTAATAAAACCCCTGAAAGTACCAAGTGCTGGTCTAAGGACAGAGCAACTGAAACTCTCTTTGCTAAAAGCCTCGCTTGCTGCAGGTGTGAATCCATTTCTTGTCTCTGTGTTTCTATTGGCTATTAGCCTGCACTGGCTTGTCATCACATCTCTTTCTGCCCTATCTTCACATAGTCTTCTTCTCCATGTGTCTGGTTCAAAATTATCTAAACCTTCTCTTATAGGGATATAGCTTATTGCATTTAAGGATCATATATGTTATCAAAGATATGCACTGCCTATTTTCCTTATTCTTTTGCCTCATAAGGTAATATTCAAAGGTTCCAGTCATAGGATGTGGACATATCTTTTGGAGGCTGCCATTCAGTTCACTATAGTGAGCAAACAAAAGTTCTGTGCTAAGTGAAATAAGCCAGTTACAATGAGTACATGATTTCGTCTACTTAAGATTTTTCTTTTGAGAGCAAAACTATGACCCACAGCAGCTCAGTTGTTCTTGGAGATTGGAGGTGAGTGGTGAGAAGAGGGAAAGGTGTTTGGACTGCAAAGAGAGAGAGGACACATTTCAGGAAGATGGAAATATTCTATACCATAATTGTGATAGTGATTACCACATTGTACACGTTAGTATCTAAGTTTACCAAAATGTATACTTAAAATCGAGTAATTGTGTACTATGTAATTTTACCTAATTAAAAAATAAATTGTAAATTCGAGCTGTATTGACATTTTTTTTTTGCACCAAGTTTCCATTTACTTCTTTCTCCTATTTTGCTCTCTTCAAAGCTTAGCCTTTATGCTTATCAGTAACAGAAACATTGGGTTTTATTTCATGAATTTTTCTACTAGAGGTTGTGTTTGCAATAAAGAAATGCAACAACAACAAAAGCAAGAAAAGAATGCAACCATGTCCAGTAGTTCAGGTACCTTTTTGCTAAAAGTAAAGTAACGTTAGCTTAAGGGAAAGCAGAGAAGAGAGAAAAATAGACTTTTCTTTTCCCTATAAATATGGAATGTTGTTTAGTTTTTGGCTTTTTGGTTTGAGAGGTCATCTTTGGAATGAACGCAGGGGAGTTAGGTATATATAGGGGTTGGAAAGAGCAGAGGAGATTAACCACCATGCCAAAGAGTGAGAAAAGTCATTTAACAATTCCAAGACTGATTTTTCATAAGCAAAGTGTTTCATCTAAAGATACAGTAAACTTTTTTATGTAGTCTACTCTCCCTGTAAATCCTTCCTACCTTGTCTTTACCCAACTTCATTGCTGTTCATTCCTGAAACCTCAGACTCAGTTTGTTTCAGGATTTCCTACTTGTCCTTGTCTCGCTAGGTTCTCCTACTCCCTACCAACCTGTGAATAACTTTCTATTACCTTCCTTAAAAATCTTATACATGACTTTACATTAACTTTCACATCATTTTATAGTTGTCTATTTTCTTGTCTGCCTCCTACAAATCTGTTAGGAACTGTTTTACTCATCTTAGTGAGTTAACAGTGAACAAAGAGCCCAGTGTATTTAGAAATAGCCAGCAAAATTTATTTAATGAGTAAAAATAACTAGGGCTGAAAGTTTTTCAACAAAACGAAGCAAGCAGGAAGCATCCACTTATTTGAATTCAAGAGCCAGAATTCACTGTGAGAGATCTTGACAGTTGCATTTAGGGCAACTGTTGACAGCCCGAGTTGTCACTGCAGGCTTCTCTACAAAACTTATTGAGCATCCAGAGCTATAGAAGGCTCAGAGATTCTCCTAAGAATAGGATGTTACTACTCAGTTCTCAAAAAAATTACTTGTAGGAAGAAATGTTTAAAAAAAAAAAAGAGGCAAGGAAGAAAATAATCTACACTTTAAAAATGTTTACTCTCATATCCTATTTTGGTTCAGAATATATAAACTTATTTAGAGAAGAATGATTTTTTTTTCTAACTTCTCAAATATTTATAAAAACCTAAATTTATAAGTAGAAGTAATACTCTTAAAAATTATTTTAAACATTATTTAGTTACTTTCTAGATGTATTAAGATATAGAATTCTTCACCTATGAGAATAAAGATTAAATATTGTTATAAATTGTGAGATGAATCTACTACAGAAACATTGTGTCTATAAAGAAGTTTGTAATTATTGATTTACTTGGAGAAATGTGTTTTAATTACACATTTATGAAAATAATTCGTGAAATTAAGTTTGGTATTTAATGTTACACACATTTTAATGTTTGTTCTTCTAATGTGTAATGCAGATTGAAATTCATAAATTGAATTCTTCACATCATTAACCCCTTTTATTACCCAAGGGAGTAAAAATATGTGTAGGAAAAAGGATGAATTGATTCATATAGGTTATCCATAGAGTAATAAACAAAATCAATAGCATTAAAAACATGAAATTTGTGTAATAAAAACTAGGAAAATAAAATTTAAGTGTATTGATTTTTAATATTATCATTAAAAGTTATATTATGATGCTGTAATTTAAGCTATATTTTTATATATGGCTGTATATACTTAAATATGTAATATATACTTATAAAACATATATTTGTTTTTTTTTATTAAATATAGAAAATCCAACCAAAGGAATGCAAGGCAGTGCAATTTAATTAACTGATTCAATGCATACTATTCTTCTCCTAAGACATGCCAGATTTTCTTCCAATTTTTACAGAAATACAAATCAGGGTAGCTGATGTTCCTGAATTTACATACTTTATATTCCAATAAACTACCTGTTATCATGTAGCCAAATCATTTGATTATGGCTGGAAATATTACTAGTTCTCTATCTCAAACTTTGCACCCTTCACCTTAGCTTTTTGCTTGTCATTATATCACATTTTTGCAAACTTCACAAGTTAAGCTCATTATCTTTAGAGGCTTTCTTCTTCGCATTTCTCTCTAGCCTCTTGTTTACATCTGTATTTAACTTAAAAATAGCTTTAATTTAATTTGAATATATGACCTTCTACTCTTTATATGGCTATTTGAAAAATTGCAAAAGAGTAACCAAGTAACTACATTGAAATGTCCATATATCAGGCAGCCAACAAAAGCTATACATATCATAGTGCTAGTCATGTATTTCAACAATGATTCACATCACCCTGTTGGGCAACCAGTTATACTATAGTTTCTTTATTAATTCATCTATTATTTAAGAATTCAGCTTTAGAAAAGAACTAAGCCCTGAGCAGGAAGAAGGGAATACAATATGAGCATAAACAGGCTTTATTTTCACGGAGTTCACGAATTGGTAGAGGAGATAAAAGTTAATCTAAAAGCAAATAAATACATAATCGGGGCCACAAATTCTTCTCTTCTCAGTATATCTTAATACCCATTGTAGATCCTGAGAAAATATTCCACATTGAAGTTTCTTTTTTTTCCCCTAGTAATTGCTTTGCAAATTACTGGAAAATCTATATAAAAATTTTAAAGACAGATTTGTCTTTTGAAAATTCTTTTTTAGCATACCAGAAAAAAAAAACACCTTTTTTCCTGAATTAACTTGGCTGTATTTGTACATTTTTGGGAATATCAAATCATATCCTTTAAATGGGATTTGCCATGATATAGAAATTTAAATTTGCCTCTTTTAAGTGTTGTGATTTATACATTATTAAGTATATTATTAATTATGTAATAATAAATCAAAATACAAGAGTGAAGATGTGAGTGTTAATTTACATCTTTCTTATTCTGTTTTTCATCTTCTCCCCACTCCTGATACTGAAAGAAAAAAAGTCTTTTAATTATAGTGAGGTTTTCAATTAGATTCTAAAGAACCTAAGACATATGTGAGAGAACTATCCTAATTGTCACTTTCTTCTTGGTGACAATGGTATCTATTAATCCCTTTGTTAACTTTTGGTGCCTCAGTTATGCAAGAATGACAATGCACAATTAAAAACTACTATGCATAATTTATGTATATACAATTTTAAAGATGTTGATATAATAGTTATTTCAGATACTTTTACAATAAAAAGTTTTATTTAGCACCTTCAAGGAATTATGTGAATATTTTAAGAATACGTAGGCATCTCTTAGTTTGACTAAATGAAGAGAAAATTTAGAATTGTAATGGTTATAGGGTACAGATGATAAAGTAATGGGAAATTAAGTACATCCTAGTTCCGAGGCCAAATTCTCACTTAACTTCATACCTCTTCAGAATCACTGGCTCCTGCACCGGATTTTTGATTAGGCTGGTCTATTTGGTTACATGCTATTTTTGTAGAATCAGTATGTGGAAGCTAAAAGTTGAATAATTAATTTACAAGGCTGTCATTTGAATAGATAAGAACATTACTGTGCTTTCCTAGGAGCTATTTTCCAGTATAAGCACCTTCAGTCCCTTTAAACATTTCTCATAAGAGTTGTGTTCATGTCTTCTCACCATCATTGTGACAGGTTGAAACCTAATTCATTTCTTCAGAAACCTGCAGCTTTCACCACTCCGCTCATCCACGAATAGCAATCTGATACCTGTCTTCTAAAAATGTGATCAAAACTCCAATTTGTTTATGCCTTTCTCTCATTCTTTATGTAATGATGGCCTTATAAATGATATTTAATGTGTTATCAGAAAGTAATTGTGTTTAGTCTACTACCTTCAACTCATCAACATGATAAAATGCTCATTTGCTCCCATTTCCTCTTAAAAAGTCTTACTCACACAAATATATTTGTGTATAGGTATGCGTGTCATAATATCATACACACTATTTTTTATTTTTCATGATTTTTATTATTTATTATGGCTCTTTTCTCCCTTTTTCTCTATCCTCACCACAGATCATTCACACACACTATCCATGTAGGCATATATTTTATATTTTCCCTATCTTTGTTTATTATATATATTATATATACATATATTTACACATGTACATACAATAATTATATAATACATGTAATACATCATATAATTACACACACTTATATTACATTAAGGATTTATTATCATTGTTATATAAAGGTGAGATTATAATGAGCATGTTTGTCTCCATTTTTAATTCAATTATAACATTATTTCAAATCACTTAGTATATTTACAACTTTCTGTTTTTAATTGATGCATAATGTTCTAATGTGTGGGTATATATAATATTATAATTTAAACAATTATTTCCTTATTAATAGACATCTACTTTATTCGGGATTCTCCATAACTCTGAATAACATTACCATAACATGTCTTTATGGGCTGATGCTTTTGTATCTGTGGAGTATATTACCAAGAACGAGGCTAATGGTTTAAATAAGATGTAGCTATATATACATTTTTCAAACAGTTTGCTGAAAAGCTGTAACAATTTACATTTGCACAAGCAACATATGACAGTACCTTTGTACATATATATTTTTCTACTAAAAGAATGTGAAAAGAATTTTCACTTTTGGTAGTCTGATTCCTATAAGGTGACAGCTCATTGTTGCTTTATTTTGCATGAAACAGAAAACTAACTAATTTAAGCATCTTTTCATTAGGATTTGCTTTTTTGTGAATTGCCTCTCTTCAGGTACTATGTACATTTTCTAATATTTACCACTCTTCTTGTCATTGATAAAGTAGTATCATAAATTAGAGAAAATAATTCAGCTTTGAACATAGTTTTTATAATTTGTTGTCTATCCCTGTATTCTGTTCATAATTTTTTTCTGCTATCTCATCTTTTTCCTATTCAAATGCCAATCTTTTCTTTCTTAGTTTCTGAGTTTCCAGCCAGTCTTGAAGAAATTCTCCCCAACAACTTTGCCATTTATGTAGTTTACTTATTTTCCTTTTTAACTTTTTTTCTAAATTTAAGCATGTAATTGATGTGTAATTGATTTTCATATATATAGTGGAATTAGTACAATTTTAGTTGCTCCCAAATAAATATAAATTTGTATCTTCCCCTGTTCTTAAGATTATAATCTTTTCTAACTGGAAATCATCTTTGCCATATGTTAAATTAAAATATATATGCTGAGTTCTCCAAGAGTTCTTATCGTATTCAATGTTTTGTTTGGGGTTTTGGTTTCGATTTTTTTTACTCCCTTGTCCAATACAACTGATGGATTTAATGTATGTTCTGATACCTGGGAAGAAAAATGCCTATAACTATTTTTACTGAGCTATACTAAAGGTGTTTACTCTTATATAAAAAGATTAATATATTTTTATCAAATTAAAATCAATAACAACTCTGCTGGAATTTTAATTGGAATTGCTTAAGGTAATATGCTATTTTTATAATAATTAAGTTTTCATAATACTATTTATTATATATAAAACCACAGATTATTTACATCGCTAAAATCTAAATTTACATTCTTCAATTAGATTTTATTTAGATCATATTTTTTTATTGCAGTATTTCTAAATTTAAAAATTATCACTATTATCTGATATATAATGTTCTTTTTCTATAAGCTTATTGCTTAAATCAAGAAAACATTTGTTGGAATATTCAACTAATATCTAGTTATGATAAAAAATTTATTTTAATTCTAGTTTTGATTTAACTAAACAATCACATTAACAACAAAGTGAGCTTTATTTTCTCTTTTTAGTGATTGTTCCCTTTTAAAAAATCTATATACTGACAAGAATGTTCAAATAAAGTTAAGAAATAATTGTGAAAAAAATTTTCTCTAGATACTGATTTTAATTGAAATTATTTTAATATTTCCTTATAGTATGTTCCTATTCCATTTGACTTAGAATATTATTAATAATGGCTGGCATTTTAGCAAATATGTTTGATCATTAATAAAATCATGTTTGTTTTTATTTTAATTTATTGATGGAATACATTATAGTAATGGACTTCCTGATATTAATCACATTTTACTTTCATAAAAAAGTTATATTTAGTTATTGTATAATTTATCATTTTTATTTTTTGTGAATTAAAATATTAAATTATTTAATATTTATCATAATGTTATGTATATATTCATGAATAATATTGATTTGAAGTTTTCTTTTTGATTCAATTAGCATTAATAATGTAGTTATGCCATTTTCATAAAGGAAATAAAGAGGATTAAAAAAATTTTTAGTGTCTCAGAATAAAGTAAATTAATTGAAATTACTTGTGACTATATCTATTGGTCCTTTTACTTTTAAAAAGGTAGAGTTTTAATCATTTTATCAACATTTTATGATAATTGTTAACTTCTCCACTTTCCTTTGGATAGAGTCTTCTAAACTAAGTTTTTCCACGAATACAAAGTTTTCATGTGGGTTTTCAAATTTTTGCACAGAGATGCATGTAATAGTGACAATATTGTTATAATTACTTCTGTATGTGTGATTGTTTCTTTTATTTATTTGACATTTTTCACTTTTTTCTCTAATTCTAATAGTTTAATCAAACCATATATATTGAACTTCTACTTTTGCTCTCAACACATTTTAGTTCAGTGCTGTCCAATAGAACTTTCTGTAATGGAAATAATCTATATCTGTACTGTCCATTATGGTGGCACTAGTCATGTGTTGCTAGTGAGCACTTGAACCAGGGCAACTGAGGAACTGAAATCTTAATTGTAATTAATTTCACTTTAAATAGCTACATGTGACTAGGGTTATTGTATTGGAAATATAAGTTTGGGTATGGGGAACATGATAGTGAACAAAATAGGCAAAATATCCATCTTTGAAGAAAGCATACTGTAAAAGAAAAAGTTAGAAATAAATATATATTAGATATATAACCTATCAGATATTGATAATGCATTATGTAGAAAAACAAAACAGAATAAGGGGGAAAGTTATAACAGGAAGGAGGTCATTTGATAGTGTCACCCATGACACTAAGAAATGATCAGGGAAACACCTCTTTTGAAAGGTGACATTTGATTCAGTACCTGACAGAAGTGAGTTCTGGTCCTAGCAATAAACAAGCGTGAAGGCCCACAGGTGGGACTAGGTTTGTGAACCAGAGGGAGAGAATAGTAGGAGGTGAAATTATGTAGCATTTTGTAGAACACTGAAAGGACTTATATTGCTCCCTGAGGGAGATGAGAAGTCGTTGGAAGTCTTGTAAGAGAAGAGCGAGATGATATAAGATGAAGTTATCTGAGTATTTTACTGGCTGCCAGGTGGGCAATAGATTATGGAAAAAAAGGGTAAAAGTACAAAAATCAAATAGGAGGCTACTGCAGTTGTCTTGGTAAAAGGTCAGGTGACATGGATAAGCTGAAGACGAGATATTGAATTGGGGGTTTATTTTAATTGTATTATGAGAATATCTTTTAAATGTATAGACTGGCTAAGCTGTGTAAAAGAGAAAAATCAGATGTTCCCAAGGTATGGGGCTTGTGTGGCTGTAAGAAGTAGCTGATGATTGATGAAGGTGGAAAAGAGGAAACAAACAAATTTCAGGTTGAACCTACCATTGGGAGATGTCTTGAAAAAGTTTCCAATGAAAGTTTCCTTGGTGTATACATTAGTCATCCTCTGGTAAATGTCAATAAGTAGTAAAATTATACAACCTTACTGATATTTGCACATTAAATGAAGTCAAATTCTAAATTCAGATAATATACACAAATTCTCACTCTCTTTAATGCTCAGCAGGACATTCAGAAGTTGTGGAAGATGCAGAAAACAATTTTGGTTGAGTGGGCCTGTCATGTACATTGCACAACAGTTAATAGCTCCCCACATTGCATAGGTTGAAATTTGCATACTCATTCAGAACGAACTGAGATGAGCCAAGTTAACTGCTGAGATCCACTGAAAGATCTGAGAGATTGTAACTGTTAAGCACATTTAAATTTTATGTATGTTGATTTTTCCATGAACATATACTTTTTTTTGTAAAAAAAAATCTAAGTCCAATCTCTGTTAATGCAATTTAAAGGGAGGATATTTAATATTATTTCAAATTCAGAAATAATCATGTTATCATTAAAAATGAAGACAAACACATTTAGAAATATGGATTAAGCTTTCAATTTATCATTTGGAATAATAAAGATTTATTTAAGTGTTCGATTTCTTAATATCTAAAGACATTAGTGGAAATAGGAGTGGAAAGTGGCTGTAAATTCTTTATGCCGGTTTATGACATTTATAATTGAATGCGTGGTATTAGAAATAATACTTAATATTTATATTCTGAATCATATATATCTGACATTTTAATTTTATATCTCATCTCCTCAGATAAGTTCAGGGTCATTAGTTGGTCATTTAATAGAAAAAATGAGGTAAAAAACAGATAAGTAATAATTATTTTTAAACATTATATTTCTATTTAAAATATATGCATGTATTTATATTCACCAATGTTTTAATGAGTACAACAATTACAGAAGAAAAAGTTTAAAAAATCACCTACTGTTACATATTTTTCTTTAAAATTTAGCAAAAACTTAAGGGGATTTTTAAAGCAGTGTGACTCTATCTTCTTTGTGCCAGATCAAACATGGGAACCAAAATAGCTATAAGGCAAAAACAATATTTGCTTAAGAAAATGTCTAAAGAATACAAAAATCTCTTGACCAGAAACTTGTAGCAAAAACTGGAAAAAAAAACCCCATAGAATTGTTATTGATCAGCCTAAGAAAGGTTCCAAGAGAAAAATATCATGAATGCTTTAGAAAGAAAGGCTATTCAATGTTTAACACAGTAACTATAGTTAATAATACTGCACTGCATATTTAAAAGTTGCTGAGAAAGTGAATCTTAAAAGTTCTCGTTACAAGAAAAAAATTGTGACAATGTATGGTGATGGATGGTATCTAGACTTATTGTGGTGATCGTTTTGCACTATATACAAATATCAAATCATTATGCTGTACACCTGAAACTAATGTAATGGTATGTATTGATTATGCCTTAATTTAAAATAAGTTCAGTTGTAGTTAAAAAAATAGTGACTAAGTTGTAAAACAATAATATTAAAGGGTGACTGTATGCTTAAAATATATTTATTAGAAAGCACACATTCTTTCATCTATAAATACCCTATATACCTACCTATTATGTTTCTTTAGAATATAGAATTTTCATAGTTATATAGAATTCTGCTTTCTTGGATTAAAATAATTTGTATAATTTATATAGTGCTCAATTGTTAAATGTTTCAAGTATTCCCATCTATTGCTCAGTAATGTGGCTTAGAGGACTGGGACTAAATAAATTGCTAGCATTCCATAGTGATCTAACTCCAAGTTTGGTTCTATGGTAAGGTGAATAGGACTCTTTAAAATTAAATTTACTAAACTAACTGGGATGCAATTAATTACAAATATATTCGTTTTTAACTAAGAGTAATGATGTGAGTTGTAACTCATTTAAGTATGTCTCTGAATTTAGTAAATCAGCTTAGCAAATACTGAGAGAATTTTTTTTTTAAATCTATTATTTCTAACTTTTCCATTTCATGTTTTTGAAAACAGGGCACTTCTTCCATTACAATAATGCTCAAGTTTAATAATGCTGAATCTTACTATCTAATGAAAAAACCTTCTATTCCATATATATTTACAACATTCTCATTACCAGTTATGGCATACGAAGCTTGGCCTTTAGTTTTTAATACGCTATTTATCTACTTTCTAGTAGCATGAGAAAATTTAATATATTAAAATTACTTTGCATGATTATGATGATGACCTTTTTTTTAATAGCTGCCATCAAGCTAATGATGCCCTATCTTTAAAATATATATTCTATCTATCTTTACTTACTCAGGCATCTTTCTAGTCTATCTTGGTATTTGCTGTTTTTTTTTTTTCCCCTCTACTACAGGCTCCAAACTGATCTTTCTGCTTTCACTCTTATTGATCCACTCCTCATGAAACATACAGGTTCTTCCTTTAGACGTTAAAAATCAGTTCATGAGGACTACCACTTTCATCTAAAATGGAGTAACAGGAAATAAATTTACCTTTCTGCTTGAAATAACATCCCACCCAAAAAAACACACACAGGCACACACACACACACACACACACACACACACACACACACACACAAATATTTGCAATAATGGTTTCAAGACAGTGGAAAAATGGCAATAAAAGATGATGATTCTTGAGAGATGAGAAACAAAGTGAGTCCTATAATTGCCCCAGCTCAGCATCTTGAGAGGTTAATCAGAGCTCTCATATAACGAAGGAAAACTGAGTTGGAGCCCAGCAGACTCCCTGAACCAAGGAGTAAAAGTTGAGTGCAAGGGAATGTAATGTAGTAAGATTTCACAGGATAGAGGGCTAAAGAGAAGAGAGCTAGCTATACAGCTAAAGAACCCCAGTGTTCTAATCAGTAAGTGCATTTGAGGAAACTGCATGAAGCCTAGGAAAGAACTACTCAAAACTATTATAAGGGACAGTGACCAGTGCTGGCACACGGCTGGAATGACACATGTTCTTTCCAATTGAACTGAAAGAAATTCATATTTCATAGAACTTGGATTGAGTACTCAGAGAAGTCTTTTCTCGGTAGTAGAAAATAATTAACTCTAGATAGAGCACTATTCAAGACCCATTTAACAAAACATAAAACCTCACTCACACAGATAAAGCTCTTTCCAAGTAATGAACTGAAGATTCTGATCATGGTAGAAACAGCGGCTCCCTTGGTGATCCATATCTTGGATGACTCTGGGACTCACGTTGGACACTCATTTTTGCATTTGTTTCTTCAGCATTCTCAACAATTCAGTTAGCTAGAGCTTCCTGAGTGATGGGCCATGGGATGCTAGGGTGTTACATGTGGGTTATAGATGCCTTAATATTGATTTTCTCATTCACTAGGCATAGAATGTTTTCATTGAATGCCTAAGTATTCCATATACTATGAATTTGTAAAACCTTGACGCAATATAAATCATTTAATTAAATGTAATAAATCCTTTTCTGCTAAAACTAGGTAGAATTTTTTTTCATCCTACCAGGCATTAACATAGTGCCAGTTCCCAGAACATTGCTCTTTTAACCTATGTTATCCAGAAACTAAGTCCGAAGACTTTTGTAGTAATTGCTTTATTAAGTAGTGCAGGTCTCAGGAGCAGGAGAGAGTGCGAGGGAGGTGAGCTTTTTATTTCCAGTGGTGAAAGCTTTGGCCCATAAAGTGTTACATTCCTTGCACTTACAAATTGCATTAAAATGTATCTTTGTAAAAAATATTTAATATAAATCTTCTTTTTTAGTTTAACTATTCTTGAGGATAAAGGTAATTTTTTTTTAATAATATATCCCTCACACCAAGAACTGTATGGAATGTAATAGATACGTTTAATAACTATTTGTTAAATTAACAAAGTAATTGTTTTTATGATGACTTCATCTTTACCTCAGTCTCCATAAAGAAGAGAAAAGATAGATAAAAAACATATTTATGTCAGAAAAATTGAGTATCTTTATTACCTGTACAGTTTCAGGACAATTTGCCAGATAGTTAAGGCAGTAATGAACAAAGCCATCATTTACAAGTAAATTCTGACAATCACATAGCACTTTGTGTTATCTTATGAAAAAAAAGTTTTCTCATACAAGCATCCAAAGGCTATCAGTAGTATGGTAGTGGACATTTTGATGGCAACAAGAATTTTGCTTTGTGACCATTTGTCAAAGGTCATTGCTGGCAGTCTTTCAAGTTCAAAGAATAGAACTAATACATATTAATTCATAAGAGGTACTATAAATGTTAGTTTATTTTTATTTCAATAGTAATGATTATTAGAATTAGTTACTAAACTATAGCTAAAATACTAGTAAAATAGTACTGTAATCATTAAATGAAACTTAATGTTGGAAATGGTATGTACAATAATATGATTGAAGGATTTTAGAATATTTGCAAAGTATATATGTACAGATATCAGAGTCCTGAGTGGAATTCTGGTTCTAAAACTTGATAGTTATTTAATTTAATCAGGCTCATTAGCCTCTCTGATGATTATTTTTTCACATAGAAAATCCACATTGTAATATTTAAAGGACTCTAAGATGCCATATAGTATAAGATGCATCATAATTTTATGTACTATTAACAAAGAAAAAATTCAACAATTATACTATGGCACTCCATTAATTATAATATAAATTCTGATTTCAGAGAGGCTAAGATAAAAAACAATGTAAAGTATTTAATTGACTTAAAATTGATGAAGTAGAATGCGCTTTTGCAAAAACTGAGATAATGAATGCACAATGCTTAACACAAACCTGGAAATCTATACTGTCCTTAAAATAAGCAAGAAACATAATATAACTTATTTAAACTTTTTTTTGTTATTGTTGTTTTATAGTATATATTTTCAGATGTTTTTCTTTATAAACAGGTGTAGCAAGCATCTGTTTTGTTTTTGATCAATTTTAATTTTTCTCTTTTCAAATTTATGTTATTTGGTTTCAAAATTCAACTGTAGTGATTTTGACTTCACAATAAAGGGAAGTAAAAAATGACAAAAATGAAAACATTCTCTAAATAGGTTTGCAATCCAAAGTGTCTGCCTTCATGTGATGTATAAGCTTATTCATTGCGTTGAAGCATGCTTGCATGTTTAAATAGATCATCCACATCTACAGTCTTGCTTCTTGCTCGTCAGTTATACTTCTAACTGTCACCATATTTGTCAAATACTTTCAAGATTCAATTGTGGGACACAATCTTACTTTGATGATCGCAAATATATTTTATAGATACATGCATTTTTGAAAATCAGCCAGCATCTAAATAAAAGAACAACCCACTATATATAATTTTATGAAGTATTTATTATTGTAGTTGTCTAGTTTTATATATCAAATAGGGTTTAACTCATTGTAACAGCATACACTGAGATCTACCTACATTACAATAAATTACCTTTGTTTACAAATCTTTTTTTGTGATATATGAAATGTCTAACATAACACTTTAGTAGAATTAGTAATAAAAAAGATAGATCTCTGGTTCTTTTAGATGGCCAATAAGAATAACTTTAGTTGCCAAAAATAATAACTTGCTTTACTTTTACTAGTTGGTCCTACATTTTATATTTGCTCATAGCTTTCATTCTGTAGTTCAAGTCTTCATCATCTCCTAATTTTACTTTTTATTTATATTTCTCTTCTCCTCCAACTGTAGAAAATGAACAATAATTAAATGTTATTAAAAACAAAATTCTGCAAAATAATACATATGTGTAATAGTATGATTTCTTTACTTGCAATGACAAAAATATCTTTGCAGCTACCACCCTTTTAGGATACCTTTCTTCAATGAAGAGTTTGGATTGTTAGAAAGAAAATTCCTTAGACTCTGGATTCTGGATTGCAGTTCAGTTTTCCCATTTATATCTGACACTTGGAAAGTAGAAGTGAGATGGGTACCATTCCCTTGCTGCTGTTTCTGTTGGCGTTAGCAATCTTAGAGAAGTAGAGTCAAGTGGCATTTGTAATAATGCCTGGACCTGACCTTGTAGGATCTAGCCACAAGCTTCATGACTGTGACAGTTGTAGTTATTGTTTTAACCAGAGGTCATTTTCATGTGGACCATCAAGCATTACTTGGATGACAGCTGGTGGTTGCACAGTGGCAAGAGCCGTGAGTTTCTTGATCCCTGCATTGCAGCGATGTTACAATGGTTGTTTCTATTCTTAAATCCTTTAAAAATAGACTCAGCTCACTTTCCAAATCTCTCCATTTTTGCTTGTACCTAATTCTTTGTAAAATATTTATTTATTTATTTATTTATTTATTTATTTATTTATTTTTATTATTATTATTTTTTTTTAAAGAAAACACCTTAGGAAACTTTTATTTGCCACAGCAGTTTTATATTAGAAATAGAGAGAGACACTGATGATCCAACATGATTGAATGTGTGGGCAGTGAAGGACAATCCTGATACCAGTGGAAAATGAAATACTGGTAGTCTGTGGCACACAGTAGCGAAACAGCTATGGAATTAATCAACTGTGGTCACCTGCAGCAAAGTGTCTGTTAAAGACAAGATTTGGCATACCCAGTTAGTTCTTCAAGAGATCGTTATGGGGAAATAAGAAGTACAAATACTCTGACTTAGTCTAGTTCTCTTGACAGCATTAGGATGGCTTCAAGAAAAAAAAATAAAAAATACGGTAAACTCAGAGTTTTACATTTTTGACTGAAGGCATACTATCAAAGCAGCTTCTGTGACTTCTCCAGAACAACTTCTTACTACATCATGGTCTTATGTATGTAAAAGTCACATGTGAATTATGACTATACAAATTGCTGATTTCCACATTAGTGAGAGTCTTGCCAGGTTTTTTTGTTTGTTTGTTTGTTTGTTTTTGGTGAAACCTGGTCATTAGTTGAAAAGGAACCATCCCTAAGAATTCTGTTTGAAGTGAGGTCTCTGAATCCCCAACCCCACTAAGCTTTCCTTGCCAGGAGAGATAGTCTCTCTACCTCCTTTTCATGTGACTAGGTCTGTCTTGCTTAGAAATCCTCTACTGTTTTATTTTAGGTAGCTTTCTTTAAAAAGGCTATACATTCTTTTTACACTTTACTCCAAACCCTATTCATGTCCACAGCCATAGCCAGAGTTAAAAACCATGACTCAAGGAGGCAAGTGTACCATCTGATAGAGGATAAGACTTATAAATCAAAAGAGTTGTAGTAGTTTGTCAACTTATATTGACATAAATAGGATAATGGATTCTTAGGATTCTCGACAAGGAAGAAACATAATTCCAAATTGATACAGACATGCTGGCTCAAAACTCTAGACTTAATATCTGAGCATGAGTAGCTGAAGAGAAAATAAGCTTTAGTTCAATAGGTTGACTAAAACTGGATTCAACTTTTGCCTACACTGAAAAAGCTAAAATTGATACATTCTCTAAGAAAATTCCAATCTGTGAGGAACCATATACCACTGGGGTCCACCACTGGGAATCAAGTGAAAATGTGGTTTGAGTCTGACTTAGTCTTACCTGAGGGTAAATATGCCTCAGTTTCTGAGTGAAGTATTATTCACACATTAATTCTAGGCCCATGGAGTGAGGCTTTTATGATAAGAAGGGTAATGAAGGAACCTCTGAGATTTTACCTCCCTGCCAAAGTAGTAGCACAAAATAGAATATCACAGATATTAGTGCCAAAGATATGAAAAATTCAGACAAAAATTTCTAGTAGATCTCCGAATAATTCATTTATTTTGTCTGTGCCAAAGACAGATAACCTTTGAGAAATGGCAATGGAATATGTCATACTTATTCAAATCATGACTCTTATTATAGATGATGTTCCAGATGTGTATTTTAAACTGGGGCAATTTGACATTGCCACTGGTACCCGATATATGGTTATCTACCTGACAATTGGTTACTATTTTCCTATACCAATAAGACAAGAAACTGGAAACAGTTTACTGGAAACAGTAACCATGTTACTTTAGGGTTATATAGCTAGTTTATCTAATGTTCATTTACTTTTAAATAAGAAGTGTGATATATTCTAAATATGCCAATGAGGTACAGGCACAATAGAAAGTAAAAAATATAAATAAATATTTAGGGACCTTGCACTTCAGTGAATTTTCTTGGTATATTGTAGTCTGGTGCAGGTTCAAATAACCTCTCCAAGGAGAAATGAAAGTTTCAGCCCCCTGATTTACCTACCACTTAGAGATAAAATGGTTTCTAAGATTCTAGATATTGGAGACAATATAGCATTTTGGTGTATTGCTCTGACTCATTCACTGGGTGACACATAGGACATAAGTAGAAAGTGGCCAGTTCATCTACCCTACATAATAATAGTGTTTTAAATGTCTTCTGTTTAGAAGAATCAGAAAGTTATTACTACAAATAAGCTTTTAGAGAAGTGATGTATATAATGTGAGTATATGTATACTTATTCATTATTGAGATATATACTTCATTATTTTTTATTATTTAATATAATATATACTTTGAAGATTGGCTTTATAATTTTTTTATAGGATATTAAGTACTAATTTGTCTGAAGTAGAAGAGCAGTGAATACTATCTGTCATTTACATGATGACTGAGAGGACTTTGGGTCTTTTTTATTGTGAATGACTCTTTATAAAATGGGTGGTTTTATAATGCTGTGTATATGTTGTTACTACCACTGTATTTGGAAATGGAAGTACATGCAGAAGTGTATATATGGATCTGGAGTCTAAAGAGATGGTCTGTGGGGAGTATTGTCCTTTTGTTCAATTCCTTCTTGAGAGTGCTTTCCCTTACAGAAAAGACATGATAAATTAGAATTCCCAAATAAAATGGATTCTGGTGGTATTTGGTAGAGAAGTCAAAGTCCATGTTCCTGCTGCTCTTTCAGCTGATGATAAACATCACTGGGAAGTTCCTGTAAAGAGGAAGCATCCATGGCTGTATTTAGCATTCCAGTATCTAGTAACTGCTTTCTGGGTGTCACAAGGCCACGGCCGGGGCTGTGGCTCCTTAACTTCTGAAGCACAGCCCTGAAACACAGTTTGTTCTGAACATCAACACCTCCAGGGACAGCTCTGTATCATGTACCCCTCCAGCCATCTCGATGAATTTGTGAACTCCTAATTTCCTGTATTAGATTCATTCTCCCTAAAGGCCTACAGTGATAGTCTCTCTCATCCCTTCATCTCTAAATTCAGTTCTGCCTTCACCTTCACCATGTGCTTAGGATCCTGGACTTCTCCAAAGACACAATATTTTTTCATGGCTCAAGTTTTAGCTTATATGTTAACTGCCTCAATATCCCTTCTTACCATATGGAAAATATGTTCTCACCCTCAAAGCAGATAAAAAGCTTTTGTGAAGACTTTCCTGAAGATTGCCATTTGTTTTTTTGATATTGTCATTATTGTTTATTCATATCCCCAGAGCCACTTATCCACCTAGTGCTGTTATTACTTAAATTTTCTTTCCCTATAATAAATTAGAAATTTTGGGGGGGAAAGAAAAGCATATACCTTATTAATTATCTCAGAGTATCTGCCATAGCTCCTGCCTGACACATAGTAATTTCTCTGCACTCAGCAATATCTTTCTATTGGTAGCTGAAAGAATACACTTTATAACTTTAATAATAAGTTTTAAATGATATTTATATAATTATATAAACTTAAAAAAACTTTAAATTATTTGATTATCTTAATTATTTTTAAAAATATTTATTTTATTTCTTTATTATTTACTTCATGTATTATTATCATTTGACCCTAGATTGTTTAGCATGTAAACTAAAATAATGAATAAAAGAATTGGACAAAACAAAAATGCTTCAAATCAAAATCAAATTCTAATTCTAGTTAGTTCAGATGGCTGGGGTACTCTAAGTGGTAAAGGGTGTGAGAGGTGGTTGTTTTGAAACAGAAAGTGTTATAAGTGGGATAGGGTCATTCATATGGAGATAGGTTATATTCTTCCACTAGCCAGTGAGGTTTTTAAGTCTCCTCCTCCTGAAACCACAGATGACATTTAGGAACAACCACAGAAATGATGACAGACATATTGTAAAAACTGGACAACAGCTACACTCCAACATATTCACAAGGGTGTAGAAGATCAAATCTATAAAGGATATAATTGAGATAATGAGCTTACATGTAATGGAGTTTCTATATATCAGAGACCTTAAATGGACTGACTTCATACGTACAGATAGTATTTGATTTATTTCTCAGTCAGAAGCTGTTGAGTGGGGCTGACCAAGGAGGTCACTTTTTTTTTTTCTTTATGGTATCTGAAAGAAAGGTCTCTTCATTTTAGTCAAGTTTCATAGCTTAAGAAAGAGGAATTTCAGAGGCTATCTGAGAGGAAGTACTGAAAGGTCATGGGGAGGAGCACTCCCAAAGGCAACAAGCTTGAAGCAAGTTGGTGAACCAGCATGCAAAGCCAGAGGAAGGTTTGAGAACCAAGGACCCGTTAGAATTAAGAAGCATTTGGCCAAGTCACAAAAATGAGTGTCATTGTGGATGAACAAAGCAGAGAGTAGGCGCTTGCTCTCTACTGGGGATGTGCAGTGACTGATAGATCATGAGAACTAAAAAATTTGTAGGATTATAACATGTGTGGTGAAAAGAAATGACTTGCCTGGATTATAATGGGAACAGGAAAGCAACCCCATGAGAGGACCCTGACCAGAATCAGTACAGAAACAATGCTCTGAAAACTTTCTCTTTAAAAGCGTAGTAAGTATTAAGCATAGTGATAAAAAGCACTGTTGATGGGGTCAGCTTTCCCTGCTTTAGAGTTCTGTATTTGCTCTATAAACTTTGTCAAGATATTTAATATTCTAAGCTTCTGTTTCCTCTTATAGGAATATAATTAATACAGTACTAATATGATTAATCTCTCAATATTAGTTCTAGTTGCTGAATGTAAACTATGTATCAATGTATATTTACAATTCATCTCACAGTGGCAGTCCAGAAATTTGCTACTATTTATTTTTGTTATTTCTTAAGTTTTTAAATTAATAGAATTCTATCAGGTAAAATTAATGAGAAGTGTTTTTATTGGGTGGATGCAGTCAGTTGTTACAATCAAATTTCTATACTTACACAAGGAAAACAAGGCTACTATTACCTTTTACAAAATGAGTCCAAAAACTGTTTTTGTTTTGAGATGCCTGTCATTCCTTGGGCATTGACCCTCACTTTACCGTACCCATAATGAATTGAAGACTAAATATTTCTGTAGTAGTAAAATGTAATTTTAGTTACTTTGCATTACATAGTCAGAGCATACTTAATCCCCATTAAATTGAGTTGCCATTTCACTTGATGATTCTTTGAATCATGTTTACTCAGGAAGGAAGGCTAAGTTTTTCTTAGGCCAAGTATTTTCGTGTTAATTAAACTTAAATTGCAGCATTAGAATCTGTGAGGGAACTGGAATCATCTGGAAGAAGGTCACTAGTAAGGTTAATGTTTGCTCAGACTCAAGATTAGCCAGATTTTGTCTTTAACAAAATGTTACCAGTCAGGAACTGTATTGTTGAACTATTACCCAATATCCAATAAAGCAAGTGGATAATCAACCAAATTCATGAAGAGTAATGGCATATTGATTAAGCAGTTCTACAATATTTCTTTAGATTACACTCAAAGTGACATCCTGAAAAATCAATGACAAACAGAGTCAAATAAAAAAAATCTTTGTAGTGTTTCCATTGATTCTAGAAGGGATTTGGAGCTTAAAACCCATCAGAGGCCTCAGTAGGATTTAAATAAGTGCAAAAATTTGTATTTAATAAACTTCCAACCTTTATTCTAGTATTTTTTCAAGTCAATGTGATATAGTACAATGTTCACAAAATATGTCTATTTTTGGTTACTATGCATTTATATTTATATATAATGCATTTAGATATAAATGTATGGATGTGTATATGTATATACACATAAATATATATAACATATAAACGTATATAACCTTTAGTCTCTTAGAGTTTATACATTGTGGGTCAAAATATATTGTATGTAAGAGAAGGGAATATAGTCCTAAATATCACTTACATATATATCAATGTTAGTCTTGTAGATAAATATTAATGTTTATTACTGTCATAAAAAAATTTGTGTTAAAAAATATAAGTATGTTCATACATACATTAAAAAATCTAAAACTTGAAGGAAATGAACATAATTGAGTATTTTTGAGAACATTTCATTTGATCTAATATGAAAAAATATGGAAAATGCATTTTTTTCATTCAAATTTTTTAAAGAAACAAAAATTTTATCAAGTTTTGAGAAAAAAATTAAAAAATAAAAGATAATAGTCAAAAGAAAAATATCACTTTTCTGCTTCTTATTATTGAAATGAGATAATTAAGGCAGAATTGAGTTTCTAAATTGATACAAGAGGTGACTTCTGGAAATGACACCAAAACGATCACCCTCACTCAGTACCCAATCCCCTTATAGGTACCTCGTTTCCTAAAGATCTCTCTGGTCAGATTTATGCCAAGTGCAATGACCCAGCACAGAACCAGCTACATCAAAAAGGTGACAACATCTATCACCCTACATAAAACCATGAGTCGTATCTTTGCAACCCCGACAGCCTCCTTCTGTCCCAGAAACAAGGAGGCTCCAGTTTCTAATGACAATGTGTGCTGAGTACGGAAGATGTGTTTTCGTCATTATTGCTTAATGTGATCATTATTATTTCACTTTTAAAGGCAATTCACTGCATTCTTAGCTCTCCACAATAGTCACACAATTGAAATTAGCTAATAATTATGGAGATTCAGATACAACAGGAGTCACAACATTTCTCTCAAAACTGATGTCAAAGAAAAATGCCACCAACATGGAAGACTTTATTCAAGACTGTTACAATAGGGACCAAGATTATTGCAATAGAGCAGAGAGATTGAATTAGCTCTGGGGAACAAAAGGCAGCAGGGATTTTAAGGGACCACAGCGAACTAGCAAAAAATTACTGAAAAAATATTGAGAGGGAAGTTAATCAATTTTAAGAGATTGTCTGAGTTTGCTCATTGGAGTTTACTAAAGTTAATCTCCTGCCTTCTCCCAGAATTGAGATAGGGTCTCTATCTTTTTTGATGATTGCATTTCAAATGGATGGTTCCACATCCTTAAGAAAGACATTCCTGGGTTATGGAACTGGGGAGAGGCTAGAAGACTTACATTTCAAAGGAGCAAAGAAAGAATTTATAATTAAAAGTTTTCTAAAGCAAATGCTCTAACAAAAGGCAGGTAGGTGGCTTTAGTCAGGAAAAACCTGTCTAAAGTTTATTTAAGCTAAGAGGGAAGTAGAGCCTTCTTAGTCCCTGGTTTGTGCATAAGATAACACCTCATGAAGATAACAATCTCTTGTCTGAGAATTCACATCAAAATTATAAAGATTTTTCAATATATATTGAAAAGTAGCATTGTTGCCTTAGTAGAGGTAATATGTCTAGCCATAGAATAAGTAGTGCTCTGAGACAGCTAAAACAAATTTAGTATCAAGGAGCAAACTACAATACTCCCATAAAAAATTATTTTTAATTAATTTATTTTTTGACTTATTTAATTATACATTTTTTTCTTCCTCCTGCCCCTCTAACACCCTACAATTTCAGCATACTTGATTTCTTCTTTAGATCCTTCACTATATCTTCCCTAGTTAGGAGTTTGACCTCTAGATGTCAGAATACATATATAGCATGGAACATGGACATATAATTCTAAATTACATACACTGGTGGCAATGTTGAAGCTGAATAGCAATACTATTTATTACTGTTATTGGACATTGGTACAAGCTCAAAGTAATTTCAGATAATAACATTATAGGGAATAAAAAGAGGAACATGTGAATAATAATTTTACTTTTTAAAAAATATAGGCTACTCAAAGCCATAATGAAAAAGAACAGGAGAAAAATGTGAAAATAATTATAAGTCAAGTAAATTAAGGAATTCACAGTTTTGTTTTTATTTTGTTTTGTTTTGTTTTACTAAAATTTGCTAATTAAGGGTAATTTTTGTTTTTAATTTTCTTTTAGTTAATTAGAAAATTATTGTAATTTGCCAATTCATTTGCAAATGTATTTTTCTTGTGTAAACACACATTAACTCTTATTTAAGTTGAAAATGGAATCAGTAAAACAAAAAGTACAAAAACGTTGTCATCCACACTGGTTATCAAGTTAGTGCAATGGCTGTCAAATATGATGTCCTTCAAATGTCACCCAAAAACCTAAAAAGTATTGTGGCCGAGTAGAGAGTCTGTGGTGACTGATAAATTGTGCTAAGAAGTTCTGAGTACAACAGGTACTATCTGTGAAAAAATGAGCCTTCTGTACACTTAAGAACATAATCAGCAGTTTATGGAGCAAATGCTGAATAAGCTGCTTCCTGAGCGAGCCCCACCTTGACATGGCAGTAAAAAAGGAGAATATTGTCATGTAAAACCCTGTGTTTATATATATCATTTTCTTGCAAAGCTCCTAAATCCTTAACAGATTCTGAGCTCATCAATCCTTAAATTTCAATGAAGTAAGAATTATAGAAGCACATAATCCTCAAAATAATTATTTAGTGATCCAAGAAATACAATTTTCTAGAGCCCCCTTCTGTTTTGTGAAGAATATGTGATCTTGATAAGTGGATTATTTTTTTAGAAAATTCAATCTTCAGAGTTTGGAAACAAAGAGTACAGAGATTTATCTCATTTCACTATACATATTTCTGTAAGGTGCCTGAAATACTTTTTTAGTACTCTGCAATAAATAAATAAAAACAAGGTAAGAAATAGTGCATTATTTCATTCAAGTGGACTCCATGGTAATTGATATGTCAACAATAATATGAGTCTACCAGACATCCTTACATAATCAACGTAAGTTAATATACCTAAGTAACTTTCCTAAACATCCAATTAGTCAATATGCAATGCTACTTATGTATCTGATTTATCTTTTCTATATTTTCATTTTTCTCCATTGTTAACTTCACTAGCATAGTCAAGACCCACTCAGCATTCCACAACCAGCAATCGCAGTCTCCGCCATCCCCATAATGCAAGATCAAGACAGCAAAGATTTTTATCTGTTTGTTCACTAATTAATATGAAAGCATTAGAATAATGTCTGGATCACAATAGAGGCTAAATACATATCTGTCAAGGAATGAATAAATGAATGAATGGAAAGTAAATTAAACCGTCTTATCTTTTGTCTTGCAACTTTAAGACCTATTATGTACCTGAACTAGTCTCTTCATTGTATTCTTATCACACTAGAGTCAGTCTTTCTTTTTTAAATAATTATTTTAATTATTTTATTTCTCTTTATTAGAATGTCTTTCCAAATTTTTTTACATGTGAAAATCTGATCTAACCTGCAAGATGAAAACTGAAAGTCCAAATAGACCATAAAATCTTCTTACACTGTCTCCCTCAATAACCACTTTTTCCTGTCAACTTTTATTTGAATTTATAATGTTCCTTGAAATACCTCCAAATACTGATTTAGCATTATGAAATTTCATATAATATATACTGTATGCTTATTAAAAATAAATTACAGACAAAATTAAGAAGGAAAACATTTTTACACAATACCAAAAAGCCCACCATTAAAAAATTACCTTTATTAATATATGAAGACCATTAACTTATGTGAATACACAGATGAAATTTTTAAATTAAAAAAAAATAAGAGAAAGGGAAAAAGATGGATACAAAGCATATTTTAAAAAGATATTATTTTAATTTTAGTGAAAATCATTGAATTTAATGTTGCTTGAATGTAAATAAATAAGCACCAATAAACTAGATGGAGATTGAATAAATTACCAAGAATCAAATATTTCATTACAATTAGATATATTTATCCCTAAAACTTATCTGTGAAACAAAGAAAAAAAATAGAGTTACTATGATCTAAAACTATGTGTTCTACATTTAACAATATATTTTTTCAATAATAAAAAATATACAATGTAGAAAATATATTTTTTGTTATTTTTCTCCCCTCAACTACTTTTTGTCTTCTATTAAAAGCCCTAATACACATAAGTATTTGCCCTTGTTTCTGTATGACTGTTAGTTATCATTCATGTATGGAAGGATGGATGGATAAATGTTGCTCACAATACTTCTACCATGGCTTCTATATTTTAGGATTTTTTTAAATTTATGAATTAGTTGACTGGATTTCATGATTATTTTATTTTTTAAAAAAGGCTCATTTTTGTTGCTGTTGTTTATTTGTGTTTTTAATTTGAGAATACCTGTCTACTGCTTTTGTACATAAAGATTATTTAGATCAGATATGTAGTTTAGGGGTCATGTTCTTCTCCTTCAGAATTTCGTATAAAATTTTTCACTACCTTTAAATATTGCATCGATATGCAGAATCTGAAGCCCAGCTCATGAAAAAAATATTTAAAATCACCAACAAACTGAATAAGATGATGATGAGTGTTCAAGGTACATAGATATAGAAATAATCATAAAACATAAAAATAAGAAACTTAATTCTCTACATTCTCTACCATCTAGATTTGTGAATATTATAAGTAAATTAAGGGCATCTAGAGATCAAGAAAACCTTAAAATAAAAGGCAAAGTGATCAAGTCAAAAATCTTTTTTTATCAAGAATTACACACATTTTATTCAGCAAATATATCTGCCATTCTAAATTGTTCTAACTATATACATTGTATCTGGACAAGTCATTTGAAATGAACTAACTCTGAAAAAAGAAACTAAACTAAACTAAAATACTAGATACAGAGCAAATTACAATGATTATTTTATCTACATGTAAACACCAAATTATTGGTAATGGTTGCCTAAACTTCTTTATTGAAAAGGATTTAAAAAAAACACTTTTGATTTTCAGTGAGGAAAAAGAGATCATGAGTGATTGGTAATATCTGTCACTGATATTACCAAATAGGGAATAATATGCATTGTGTGTTTACTGACTGTGCTAGAAGGTAATAAATATGAATCAAACATGTTCATCCAAAAGTGTCACATAATGGAATTTTCCCAGCATCTTTTTGCCTAATTATTTTTCTAAATTTAAGACTAGTAGGTTGTCATGCTGTGGTTATGACATTGCCAATAAAGGCCACAATTATAAGGAAGTATTTACTATAAAATACAAAACAGGAATTGATTTGATATACTACCAAATAAATGTACACCTATCAACCTTCGACCCTCTAAATTCTAGATTCACATTTTAATTGGGAAATTTTCTTTATTTTCCCCCTAATTTCTCTCTGATACTAGTAAATTAATTTCAATATGTCTCCTTTATTAAGTCAAGGTGTCTAATTTTTTTTTAAAGAACAATTTGCCTGGAAATGAGACAACAGCAATGATGTCATCCTATTAATTTTTCACAACTTGTCATCAGTAATGCAAAAACAATAAGCAAAAAGCTGATATGGCAAGATTTCTTTTCACAGCTTTGGTCAAAAGAAGCAAATGGCTTGTTAACAAGGGTATAGTAAGTGAACAAACTTTCAGAAGTTCTTGTTGAAGTGTGAAGTTGGATAAAACTCAAGAACTATAGGAAAAACTAAAAAGAAGTAGGAATTGTGCCATGAATATGTTCATTTCTTGGACATGTAATTATGTTAAAAAAAATTTTAAAAGACTGTAATGTAATGATGTATCTGCCAAATGGTTTAATCCAGATTTACAGTGTACAGTATGTGTGTGTGTGTGTGTGTGTGTGTATATATATATATATATATATATATATATTTTTTTTTTTTCTTTTACAAGCAGGTTAGAAATTAAAAAGTCAATTTGTACACATTTTTAGATAGAGTGAGTCAGTTGGCTTAATTTCTTAATAGGAATTTTGAAATATAAAAGAGAAAACAGTAAGTATTCCATATAAGAAAATATCATTGAATGGAATATCAGCTGCTTATTGTATAAAACAGAGCACTAAAAGAACCAGATTACTTGATTTTGATTTTCAGGTTTAGTTACTAGTTGTTAGATCTCTGCCAATCATTTAACGTCTATGTGGTCACATTTTTTTCTATTGATTTTTCTCCCAGTGTTATTGTGAAGGTTGAAAAATACAGTGAAGATGAAGACATGTTATAAAGTGTAAAGCACTTACTGGTATAAGAAATCATTATGACTATTCCATTTTAGTTAAAATTGTATGCTGAGGAATGAAAAAAGAAAGTCTTCCCATATTTAGTCTATAGACTAAATAAAGCATATTTCATTCATTATTTTTAAAATTTCTATTTTGTCTGTCAATGAAAGCAAGCATACTAATGGAAGAACAGAATTAGTTGCATAATCAAAGTTGTATAGCATTCTATATTTTTCCACACAGAAATAGAATAATTTCTACAATTATGGGAATAATTTACATGAAAG
The DNA here is from genome assembly GCA_004027375.1 of Macroglossus sobrinus. NCBI lineage: Eukaryota > Metazoa > Chordata > Mammalia > Chiroptera > Pteropodidae > Macroglossus > Macroglossus sobrinus. Next base: position 521,090 of record PVKZ01000753.1, read on the forward strand.
GAAATCATTGTAGCTTTGTATCCTAATTATTTATAATAAACTTTTCCCACCAAAATGTTTCATTTTAAAAACTGAAAAACAGACCTGTAGATGCAGTTCTGGGTAAAAAAAATATTTCTGATTTTTCTAATTATACATTTTACATATTAACTTAAATTTACATGGGTTAAAGGAAAGATTCTATATTATCTATTACCCAAATATTCTGTAAGTATCAATATAATATTTTAGTAAGTTAAATTAAAAGTGTCACAATCAAGATAATTTTTGTCTTTAATTTTAAATATAGATTTTTATTGTGTTAATGTGAAAATAAGAACAAACAAAATCAGCTAGTGTGTATATATATATATACATATATATAATATATATATGTATATATATACATTATATGTGACATATATGTATATATATACATATATATACATATATATATACATATATATATACATATATATGTCACATATATATGTGTATATACATATATATCTATATATATCTATATCTATATCTATATCTATATCTATATCTATCTATCTATCTATCTATCTATCTATATATATATATATATATATATATATGGTATAATATTGTGGATAAGAAGGAAATGGAAACAGAGTGGCCAGGTAAGATCTTCTGTCTGACAAAGGTTTGAATAAGACAGCAGGATAAATAAATCTACTTTGTCATTATTTATAGCTGTCATTGATTTAGTATTTAAAAGGTGTTATATAATGATTGAGCACATGAACATATATTATTACTTTTTAATCTTTTCTAAATCTAGAAAGGTAGAAATGATTATCTCCATTTGAAAGAAGAGTAAATAGAGGTTAGAAAGATTTTAGGATTTTTTTAAAACCACAATAAAGCAGATCTGAAATTTTAATCCAGCTCTACTTGCTTTCATATCAACATTCTTTTCACCATACTCCGGTGCTTTCTCAAACGATGACTGATTTCTCATTGAAAAAGAAACATCTTAGAAATTTCAAAAGATATAAAGCAGCCTATGATGATGGATTAGATGTAGTGAATCAAACATATGAAGTTAAATTGAATATAAACCTCCCTGTTGGCTTAGAAGGAAAAGATGGAACTATGGGAAAGTTAGAAGACCTAAAACAATCTGTATTCACAAGACTCCAGTAATAAAGGTTTCTGTCATAACCCACCAACAACAACCAATGGATGTTAATAACATTCTATTTTACATCCTTTTCCTCTAGAGATTCAGGTCCATGTGTTAAATCATCTACTTTTCGAATCACCTTGACAGAAACATTCACCAAGTATATTGCTACTGCATAACAAAAATTGTCTTTATTTTAGAGTCTATACCCCATATTGGCTGGCCATTAGATGCTGTCTGCCCAAGGCAGTGTGTGATTCTAGACTAAGCTGAGGTAGCTTTCTTTAGTTTAAGGAAATTTCTGGAAAAAGATAACAGCTGAGGTGTATAGCTGGAAGCATAAATCTTTAACTCCTGAAGGAGAATTGAGTATATAACACAATGTCCACTGTGCTTAATATAAATTACCTATTTTTATATTTTATAGCTCTTAACAACTGCAATATTCTTCTATGTCAGGTACCCTCATTTTTAAATTTTTCACATTAAAAACATTAAGGATTAGAGAATTAAAGCTTTCTTTATTTAAGCTTTCATAACTAAGAAGGAATATAAAGTTGGATAGTTTTAATTCAAAACTATATTCTAAATATTTATTCAATCTATTATAAAATCTGGTATAATCTAAGCCTGCTATAATACATCTATGGAATTTGTGGACCTTTTAATTAGGAAGGCTATATTGTAATATCAGATCTCATTTAGTCATGTTGCCCAGATGGTGTCTTGTTGTTCTATAATTATAGCTGGTGGATTCCATTACTATTGCAGTACATCTTGAGAACTATGGCATTATAAAACTGGGAAATTAGAGGTTAAACAAAATTTTCTAAGATGGATTGACAATAACGGAGTAAATTTCTTGAGTGAATTGAGCATTTCTTTATTTCTTACGGAAACAGAACTGAGAATTAGGGCAACACACTTCTTATAAAGTTTAATAAAGCTTGTTCTATTAAATCAGTTTTGAGAGTCTTTTAAAATGAAATATGTCAGCTTTGTCTCTATTTCTCCTATTTCTAACAGAAAGGATTCAGTTGGGGAACTTGAAATAATTATAGATTAACAAATAATGGCAGCTATATTTTTCATTTGAACTCTTTTTAGAACCAGAACTACTTATTAACCCAATATATGACTTTCTCCTACTCCTCATATTATTATTTCTCTATTTACCACTTTGCTTAAAATTTACCTAAACTCAGGATTGACATTTTTCTCACCATGTTCCTCTACTCTTAGAACATTATTCTTTCAATAAATCCCACATTTTCTTTATCTTCAGATAAATTTCAATTCTCAGCAGTTTCCCAGAATTACTTTTAGTAACTCTTCACAAGACCCAGTCTTAAAAATCAACTCTTTACATGTCAACTACTAATGACAAAATGTATTCATAAGGCTTGTGCTATTGAACTTACACCGGTACTCACAATGTAATTTCTTGCTTGTAATGTCAACCAAAAAGAAATACTCAAGAAAGAAATATTTTTTATGATCATGTAAACTTAAATTTAACTTTGAAAAATATACATATATTTCTAAAACAAGAAGGTAATTATCAAGTCTATAAATGACTTGTCAGAGGAGTACAGATTTGTATAGATTCAGTATACATCAAGAGAGACAGAAATGTATAGGAAGGTCTTCCTTAGAGAGGTAAGGAAGACCATGTGGTTCATTGTAGTTGTTAAGCCCCAAGGTGGAAGAAGGTTAGAATTAGGACTCAGCATACAATGTGAGAAACATCACTACCCTTATGATCCTTCCACAGAAAATGCCAACTCAATGTGTGCTCCTTTGGCCCGTGGGTTGTCATGAAGACGATCAGGGGCCAGCAGACTCAGAAAGGGCTTTACTTCTCCCTTAACTACCTACAATAATTTAGATAGGGGGCTTCTACCAGAAGAGTTAATACTAGGTCTCTCTGCCTTGTTTCTCTTCAAAGTATTTGCTAATTTATAATAGGCCAGGAGAAAAATCAAGATCAGAGGTTTTGAGAACTTTAAGAGAAGTGGCTTGGAGATTTTGGTAATCTCATAGGTCCAGAGCATTATATCCTGGGTTTTTCAGAGACAGATACTGAGACAGAGTTTGGTGTGCAAGATATTTATAAAGATTGATATCTATAAGAGGAAAGTGGTAGAAGCAGGGTAGGTCAGAGGATATAGTCAAAATACAATGCAACCTGGACAAAGCATTGGTGAACCCAGTTGGAAGTTCTGGTGTAAGAAATGACTGTGAATAGTGTTCTGCCTCAAGCCAAAGTAGTTGGATCTCTACCCCTGTGTTTTTTAGTTGCTCTGGAAAGGGTATAACCATAAGTTTACCGATCTTATGATGGTAAAGCAGACACTGACAGGGCTGATAGTTATGAGGTATCTGGTGACAACACTCCCCATGGCTAGGAAGAAAATTCTTAATTGAAGAAGATCTGGAAAATGCATCTTCTTTTTTCCCCATATCTCAACTTCTGTACAGTGTACATCTACTCCATGAACACCAAGGAAGCAGCTCCTTCTATGGGCCTGACTTCCTGAGGGAAAATTTATAAAAGGGAATTTAGTCAGAAGAAGCTAAGTCCTTCCCACTTCAGTTGGTCTGGGATCCTCAGTTGGAACACATTCTATCCCTATCCAACTATCCATTCTAGGTTCCTCATTAATGACTTAATATGTTATATAACCCAGACCTGCATCTTGGAGGAGACTGACCTCTCCATGATCACCATGTCCTCTTCAGAATGTAGTGACTGTCCCTTTCCATTTATACACAATTGAGCAAGGAGGTACTAAGAGGCTCCCAAGTGGACCATCTGTATTGCACACATATTCCTGCTTGGTCTCTCACTCTTCTTGATGATGAGGGTTCCTGTTGCTGGGTAGGTAGGCAGTGATAGTTCATGATTTAATATTATTCTTGGTGTATCTCCTGAACCAGAATTTCAACATTGTAGAGGCTAAAGTAGGTTATCAGAAGTGACCAATCCTCTTTCAATTGCTTGGAAAGAACTGTATATTCTTATTGGGGACACAGAGTCATATAAAGACTTTTGATTCAATACATATATTATATACTATAGGATGGTACCACATTCTCAGAGACTATTACCCCAATTTGGTACTTTGGTTGTGCCTTCAAGAAGCTATCTCAACATTTTATCAACCAGTAGTATAATGCATCATCTAACCAATGATCCTAAGAGGATCATTGGCCTACTCTTATATTTCCTTTTATTGAGAAGTGGAATCCCTAAGCTAATATATTGTGGGATCTCCTGCTTGTAGATCAAACACTCAATAGGACATTAGATAGTTGTGCTGATTTAGGCCCTGAAATTAGAAAAGGAAAACCTATATATGGAGTATGTATCTATTACTGTGAGAAGAAATCATTGGTCCTTCCAAGATGCTAGAGGCCCAAAGCATCCAACTAGCCAAGTATCTGGTTGATCTCTGCAAGAAAGTGGTATATTGAGAGTGCAACGTAATTCTCTAATGCTAGCAAATTTGACATTCTGTAATGAGAGCAGCTAGATCAATTCATACTTTTGGGTCTGTGTTTATCCTTTATTCCTGCCTCTATCGCCACTTCATTTCTGTATCCATTACACCGATAATGGGGAAGGAGACAAAAACTTGCTAAGTCATTTGCTGTATACTCTTGTTTAGTGCTTCTTTTATAGTAGATGCTCTCTGGTAGTGGACAAAGATCTTCACCATTCTTGTCCAGTTTCATGGATAATTTTATAAGTCTCTGCTTCAGACCTTTTTATTCTTACTCTCCAATCTTTTCTCTTTTGGGTCCCCAACCAGCTTGCCAAGCCATTGTACCACTACTCATGAATCTATATATATTTTAATTTCAGGTCACTTACTCTTCCAAAAAAAAAAAGGTAAATGCTGGTACATTACCTAAAGTTCTGATTATTCAGATTTTCCCCTTGTAAATATCTAAAAATATACTCTTTAGTTAAGACTGTAGGGAAATAGCCATATATTATTGGCCTAAATCTGCATATTGATTTGACAGATCTGTAAACCAAAATTGGGTATTTTCCTTCTTTTGTCTGGCTGTAGGTCCTTTCCATCTAGTCATAGTCTTGGATAGATTGAATGGTGTTGATGTAACAGTGGGTCTCGGCTGCTTATGCAGCTGGCTTATGGCCCCTGATTCAACTAGTGTTTAATCCTAGATATATCACTTTCATTGTACAATGGATGGTATGTGGACCGGCTGAATCTTAAGTCTTTGTGAGTCTGACAGGACTTCACCTGTAGCAGACACTTCTTGCTGTATGTTTACTCAGTACCAATAGTTCTGGATTCTTTCTCTTCCAGGGCACAGTAGCACAAAGGTATTGTTTTCCAAAAAGTGTATACTTTTCCACTACAGACAGCATAGCCTTACTCCTGAACCCCTGCAATTTGATTCTCCTGCTATAGCTTGGCGCAAGCTCTACACGGCATCTTTTCTCTCCATTGATGCTTTAAAAAATCATAAGGTCTGTGGGATTATATGGCTCAAATGGCTTATTCCATTTTGAACCTGTTGCAAAGTCTTATTCTGCTCTGGGCCTTACTCAAAGCTGGCAGATTTTCATGTCACCCAACCTATTGGGCAAAATATCCCTATCTATAGAACATTCTGATTCCAAAACCTGAAAACCACACTGTGTTGTGCTTTGTTCATTGGTTTAGGTACTGTAAGACTTAATAATTATCTTTTACTTTGAAGGGAATGTTTTGGTATTCTCAAGATTACCAGACACTTAAATTTTTAAGGATGTGACAGACCCTTGAATCTAAGCTGAAACTTTATTTCTTACCCTTAGAATACATGTGTCTCACCAAGTTCTTTGGGCTAGGAGTCATCTCTTCCTTTTTCAGTCCAGCTGATACAATGACATTGATATAATGAATTAATGTGATATGCTGAGGCTGTCAAAATGGTCTAGGTTTTCTTAAAATACATTATGAAAGAAGGTGGGAGAATTTTCACAGCTCTGTAGCAAAGCTGTAAGTGTATATTGTTGTTCTTTTTATGTGAATGAAAACTGCTTCTAATATTCTTCTGATTAAAATAGAAAAGAACACATTCTTCAAATTAATGGTTGCAAATCATGTTTCTGGAACTTTACTAAACTGTTCTAGGAAACATATCACGTCTGTCACAATATTTGTGATTGGGGCTAGTAGGAAGTGAGCTTGAGGAAGTCTATAGTCAGCCTCTAGGATCTATCTGTTCCTGCAGGGGCCAGGAGGTAAATAAACCAAAATATGATGAGTCCATTATCCCTACGTAAATCCTTAAGGATGTCATTTATCTCCACCATTTCTTGCTTTCATTTTTTTTGTTGTTGTTTGTTTATTCAACATTGATGGCTTCACCTTGGCCTTTCCAATGTGATTATTAAAGTAAAAACAAAAATTAATGAAATAGAAAACAAACATATTGGACTAAATTACAAAGACAAAAGTTGGTTATATAAATCCATAGACAAAGTGATTTTAAAAAATGCAGTATCAATAACTGGAATAAAGAAAGGAACACTACTATGAAAACTACAAATATTAAATTCATAATAGAATATGGTTAAAAACACTTTGCTTATAAAATTGAGAAGTTAAAAATGAACAAATTTCTTATAAAATATTACTCACCAGAACCGACTCAAGAAATAAAGTCTGCATAGTCCTATGTCCCTTAAAAAGATATAATTAATAACTTAAAAGTTTCCACAAGGCAAACTCCAGAAAGTTTCATTGGAAGATTCTTCTATATTTTAAAGAAGAAATTATATCAATCTTAGATAATTCTTCCAGAGTATATAAAAGAAGAAATGATTGATAAAGTGAATTATGAGACAGTCATAATTGTGATTCTAGGCCTGATAAGGTTGTCACAAGGATGGTAAAATTTAAGCCATAACAGACATAAAACTTAAAAAAAAAAAGATGTAATAACCATTGCAAAAACCATAAACAAAGATGCAAAAAAGAAACCTAAACAAAATATTAGCAAATAAAGTATAGTAGTATATTAAAAAGATAAAATGTTATAATATTTTAGATTTATTTGAAGAATATACTGGCTTCAAAATTAACTAGTGCTGCAAAAATTTAGAATAATTTTTTTTAATTTGATAAAGGTCATGTACAAATAATATAGAAAGCACCAGTTTTTAATAGGGAAGTGATGGTAGCTTACCCTTCTGACTTTAGAAGTGAGAAGGTTGACCACTTTTAACAGTTTACTTTTCACTATCATAGTGAAACCTTGCTAATGCATTAAGAAAAACATAATAAATGGCATAAGGATTGGATGGAAGAAATTTTTTAAAATTATTACTTGGCTGCAATATAATTGTATAATCAGAAATTCAAAATAATCTATAGAAACACTATGAGAATAAGTAGCTGAACTTGAGAATTTTATTGCATGCAAAATCAATGTATAAATACCAATTTTATTTCCCCATTCTAGTCATAAGTAGAATATTTAATAATTAATATGCATCAAATACCAAAGAATTAATCTAACATCAGAAGCCTAAGACTTATGGTAACAAAGATTTCAAAATCTTTATTTATTTGTATCACAATATTATAAAGAAGTTAAATCTTTTAAGTTCATATATGTTTTCAATGCAAAACCAATCATAATCTAAGCAATATTTTTCAAAATTAGCAAAATAACTTTAAATTTATATTAAATTGAAAATTACCCAAAATAGACAAGAGTATCTTGAAAGAGAATAATTTGGAGAATGTTTCATTATAAAACATGACTTATTGTAATACCAATGTAAGTAAGACAATAGGCATAACAGAAAGAAAAATAAAGTAATATGACAAAATAGAGCCCAGAAAAAGAAATCCTATGTATATTTGGTACTATATTTATGACATATGTGATACTACAATACAGTGACAAAAGGATGGTCATTTAAATTAATGGCACTGGGTCAAGTTGGTATCGATGGAAAAAATAATCTTGACTCTTACTTCTTCAACTATACAATATCAATTGTACATGCATCGAGAAACTAAAGTTGAATTGTAAAACATTAACTCTTTAAGAAGATAATATAGAAGAATTTCTTTTATGATTTAGACTTAGGCCAAGATTTCTTAATATTCAAATTACAAGTTACTTATACACATGCACCAGAAAGATTTATAAGAAGTACATTTGTAATTGCTCCAAACTATATTCTACACAAGTGTCCATCAGCCATAAAATAAACAAAGCAATTGTGCTATGTTTACAAAGTGGAATACTATATTGCAATGAAAATGAGTGACTATCATTATGCAACAACATGCAGGAATATCACATGCTGACAATTAGTGAAAGACATCAAGCAAAAAGGAATATATGTGCAATTTAATTTATAAAGATCAATAGGCTAACTTAATTTATGACATTAAAAGTCTTAATAATGATTACCTAGGGTAGGAAGTATTTTGACAGAAGCACGGGGGAAGCTTTCTAAGTCCATAATATCCTATTATCTTTGTTGGTGGTTATATGACTGTAGTAACTTTATAAAAAATTATCAGACTGTATACTTCTAATTTGTACACTTTTCTTCTTTAATGTTGACCTTCAATAAAAAAAGAACTGTAAAAAAGAAGCCAACATAAAAAGAATTTAAAGCTAGAATTATTAGGTTTAAAAATCAATGCCAGCCCAATAAATAAAACTCAAAAGCAGTATCTGTTTAATCAACTAAATCCTTGGAGGAGGAATTGCTAATCATATTGATCTCATTCTTTGACCTCAATGGGACTATGCTTTTGTAAGGATGGTCATTATGTGTTTAAGGTGTTTTTGTCTGCCCCTAATTTTCTCACTATTTACATGTAAAGTTTCAAAAGTTATTCATGGTATGCTCTTCAAATGTAATAAAACCCAAACATAATTTCACTCATTTTTTAAATTATCTTTCATGAGAACTAGTTTTCTCAGCACTATGGCCTCTTTTATCCTGGAGCTGGTTGCAAAGTGGCAAAACCTTGAAATTTGGTTTGAGTTCAGGGTAAAGAAGGTGTCTGTCATTCAGGATTTGGGCTTTAGGACACAGACTGCATTTATTAACAGACACCTCTCTGCTAGAATTTAGAACACAAACTTTGCTGATAATCAAGTAAGACTTACACCTTTTTTTACTCATGGTCCATTGACTGAGTGTTTTCTTTATAATTTCTCTAGGGCAAAGAGTAGCTGGAGGAAAGAATTATATTCAGTTACCTCTTGGTCCATTGGTGAAAATCTTACCTAATATTGTCACAAACTGAAAGAATATTGCTCAACATTCATACTACAGTGGTATGAATATGATATGTGGATCTTTTGAGTTGAATTAAAAGAAATAAAGCCTATAGTAACACTACAAAATAACAATAAAAATGTCCTAAACTAGTGTTATTACCCTTCCTGGTAAATTTTCTTGTGACAGATAATATTCTAGTATTCTAATTATGAATCAAGGTTGGACCAATTAGCTGAGTCTTATGGTAATAAATAAAATTAAACACTTAAATTCTTAATTTCTTAATTCCCTGCAGACATGGCCACAAAACATACTAACAAATGCTCCAAATATTATCTCTAAAATATAACACTTTTCAGTTTTATGCTTGTGCTTTAAACTGGATATTCCATAAACTGTGCTATTCTATTAGGTAAATAAAAGTTAAGAACAAGAAAAAAAAATACAGAAGGAAAACGTTCTTTCCTGGTACTAGAGCTCACCACAGGGTGAAAGCAAAGAGATCAAGATCATGTTGTGTTTAAGAACGTATCCAAGTCAAAAAATTACACAGTTCTGTGGAACTGCTTTATATTACTCCAGCACTACTCCAGGTCGATGTGACGTGGTTACTATTTGACTGTTTTCCTGCCTCCCTCCAGTGGCCTGTGGTTTGAACATCATAACAGCAGCAAGTAAGCACAGAGTGAGAAGGCTAAGTTCAGCCCTGGAAAGAGACTGTAAATGGTGTGAGGATTGTAAGCATGTGTGACTCAGGCAGGAAGATCATTAATGTAAGTTTTGTCTGTTGCGAGTGTTTATCTTCTTCACTTAGAGCTGATATTTGTTATGTTTGAATGTCCTTATGTAAGGTCTAGTAAGTCTGGCATTATTTACAGTAATTTGGCCAAGTAGGATCCAAGTTTTTCATCTTTCAAAGAGAAAAACAGCACTCGATAGCAAATCACACCAAAATAAATATTGTGAGAAATACAATATGACTAGGTACAATACAATATGACTGTGCTGTGTATCACTAAATATAAATACTCTGATTTATTTAGGGCTCTTTTCCTCCAGAATTTGTTGGCCTGTTATTTGACTAGAAGTTCAAATCTTCCCTTAGGAGAGTCAGTGGACACTTTGTTCCACTTGGAATTTCATCCAGTGATGCAGTCACCTTCCACATGTGCAAAGTCTTAGTATGATGCTGGATACATAATGTACCAACTGCTTAGACCCCTTAGCCTTGGGGATCATGGCTCTCCATCACCATGAATCACTGTGCAATCCAGATCCTGTCTGCCCCTCTGCTCATCATCATAAGCTAAACTTATCCATACATTTCCCCACGTATGCTCATCCAAATAAAATAGCTGATGAATAACTGACCTTTTAAATTCACACATAATTTTAATTCACATGTATATTGTCATATTCTTTGTTTCTCCTTATGTCTTTTGGCAACTGTTTGGAAGGATTTTCCTTGAAGATGTAGATTATATGATTTAAAAAAAATTATTTGAATATTGTTTAAGAACTTAGAAATCAAAGTAAATTATTTAAATGAACAAATTTAGTTAAACATTTCTTTTTATTAGTCACTCTCCATTAATACTCAGATATTCCACCCTAGACACAGTGAATAGAACCCAAGAAGAAAGATTCATTTGATGTGAGCCCTGAAAGAAATTTATCTGCCATTGGCACCTCATGGTCAACTGAAGTTGAAAACTTTATAAATTGTAAGAGCTTTGTGGCCATTTATAGCTACGGGCTTCTCACACATTTGTCCACCGGTAAGAACCTCAGAATGAACTCTCAGCTTCTCACTCTGTCCCCTTTGTTTATGACATCAGTCAAACACTGCAGGACAACACTGGTTTTGTCTTTCTACCATCAGACTGAGACCTGCCCTGTCTAATCAGAACTGTACAATTTGGGGGCCTCATTTACATAAAACGGGCCTAATTGGGAACCTGGGTGAGAACTTTAGCTATGAAGGGTGGCCTCCCTTTTGTCTTGGTGGAGCACAATTTAGTTTGCTACCTGAATCTGTGTCTCCCAGGCTGCTGCTCCTTTTGCTCAAATAAATGCTTATTATTTTTATTAAGGTCTAAACTTAGTTTTTGTTTACAATAGCCTGGAAGTTAAATGAGGAGCAGAAGAAGCTTAAGACTCAGGTAGCCAGTGCTCATAGCATTTCCTGTCTTTATCCAGAGGAGGTGTCTAGGCAAAAGACACTGACAGCAGGATATTCGCAGACTCCAGTGAAATTTCTATTACCTCCCTTAAAATGTTGAGAGCAATACTGTTGTAGATTTCTTCTGACTGTGTGAGTGAAATTTATCACATTACCACGAATCCTTGACACTTTCTACATAATCTTAAACCAGTGTACTAATAACAATGACTGGACTTTTTCCATATTTTTTTCCATTTATTTATTTCACAATGCAATATTGTGATTTTTAAAGAATATATATTTAGTCATTCAGATTACCAAAATATATTTCTCACATATATTTGGTTTTCATTCATGATTCCTGGTTCACAGGTCCCCAAACCCTTTGACTTTCTTAAAATATAAAAGCGATCGAAGCATTTTTTGTCATAATATTCAGTTTCTTGCTCTCAGTTTCTGAAATCACTTCAGAGTTATAAAAGCTGAAATGAGTCCTTTGTTATTCATAACAAACTGTTTCTACCACAATTAGATTTATGTTAATAAGTTAATTTTTGAAAAACACCTAAGTATGGGGAACAAACATGAATAGAGGATTTGGGACTTTTAAACCCACCCCCTGATCTGGGGGTTGGAGATTGAATCACCAGTGACCAACGCTTCGATCACTTATGCCTATGTGATTAAGTCCCCTGAAAACCAAAAAGAAGATTTGGAGTGCTTTTAGGTTGGGCAACCAAAATACTGCTCCATATATACACACTTTGGGACTAGTGACCAGAACCACTAATACATAGTAACATATTCTACCCTCTCGCTCTTTAATTGTCCCGCCTACAGTAATGCAGATAGTGTGTTATATGTTAAATATACCAAGTGTGGATGTAAAACTTGGTTTGAAGGTATAGCATTTACTATTGTCTGTACTTAAAAATCTGCTTATCCTCACTAGAAAGTAGTCTATTTATAAAAGAGAAGTGTAGCATTTGTTCTGTTGAAAACTTGGCATTTATGACGATCAGGTGAGATGAAATAATTTATGTGTAAGTATCTTTAAAATTAAAAAAAGTTTGTCCAAAGTATAATGAAATGTTGTTCATAGTATGCTTAATCACTACTATCTTGGAACAGGAGCTTGAATAGAACAAAAGTAAAACTGTAGGCCAAATAACGTAGGTCTCAAAAGATAGATTGATATTATTATTAAAAAAAAATATTAATAGAATAAGAAATGCCTAAAGATCAATGAATTTTCAATATATGTATAAGTAATGGGAATATAATGTCAATAGTTAGTGTTCTTAGTGATAGAAATCTACTCAAGATGACTTAAGCCAAAAGGGGATTTTTGATGAGAAATATTTCGGAAGTTGGCAGAATCAGCCCGGGAGTCCATTCTTGGAGACTGCTAAAATTTTAAAAAGCGCCTGACAGCAAAGCAGAAGGTGGGGAGGAAACAGCCATTTCCTGGAAGAATGACTTGTCAATTTACCTTGACCAGATCATCTCTGCCTCTGTCATCACTTCCCCCCTTGCAGTGGTCCTTACTGATAAGGGCTGTCTGTTATCAGCCGGTCACATTCCAGCCATGATCTGTCTCAACCTTGGATGGAAAAAGGACCTGGCCCATCAGGCTCCTAAAGTAAAACAATGAGCCGTAATCAAGAGAGAGAAAATACTCTCCTATCTAGAATATACTAGGTGGAGGAGAAGCAATTCCCTTTAAGGAACTCTGGTACAGTTAGAAAGGAAGATTAGTTCCAGGAAGCACAAGGCTAATGAGGGTCTCCTTTAGACAGTCACTATTTTCTCTGGCCTACATGTGGGAAAAATGTTTCCATTTAAGGAAAGCTACTTGAAAGTCATTACTAAGAATTCTGTGTCAGTCTAGCTGTAATGAGGACTTTGAGGTTCATTTACTTCCCCCTCTAAGCTACAATAATTCATTATTAAGAATAAACTAAACATTTTTTTCATCTAAAAGATGAATAGCTTACCTATTGCTTATCAGCTAAAAGCAGTTTGTAAAAAATGTTTGAGAACCTTTGGAAATCTATTCTATTTTCTAAAGAACAGTATCTCAGTCTCTGTATTCTACTTACTGGAAAACTAATCACACCAAATATTCTCTTTTGGTTTCAAAATCATATATACTATTTTCTCTTATTTTTTTGTCATGAAAAGATTTACTTCCTGATGCCTTCAGGTTTTTTTTTTTTTTTTTACTTTAACTATTTCTTTAGACAGCTAAATAGCTAGATCTCTAAATGTAAATATTAGTATTTTTCTTTATTTTTTTGAATAAAGATGAAGATAGGGTCCATTATGATTGAAGAAAATTTATTATTTTCAAGATTAATTTATTAAATAAATTGCAAAATAACAAATAAAAATATTATTTTTCATTATACTCTGATTATCATAGAAACTATCTGAAAATGTAGCCATTGTCAAAAATGCTGATTAAGTAAAGCACTAACAGTGACAGTGTGTCCAGGGGAAGTGACTCAGAAATATTATATATTAAGAAGATTAAAGTGGAACATCTAGAATTAAAATTTTCTGTGTAAATCCATATACAAATAGATGATAGTCAAAGTGATTTAGAACTGTTTCAAAGCCCAAATGTTTCAAATTTAGCAATAATGAAAATGACTGATTCCATGAGATTACTTTGATTTTCTCCAAACTGCAAATCTTTTCTCAAATGAAAAATAAAATCCGAAAATTTCACTTAGAAGTTGTTAGTGCCATTTTGCAAACATTTTGAGAATTTGGAAAAAACAGCTCTCCTGACTTTGGCTTCCTGTTTCAAATCTGTTCTTAGGGCTGATTTTCAAGTCTTTTAACAACCAAAAGTTGTTTGGTTCTTCAAGTAATGTATTTATCAAGAACGATTGCTATTTTTTTTTTTTTTTGCACTGGTGCCAGAAGATTCTTAGGTTGTAGAAAACAACTTATAATATGAAATGTTAATGTGTTAATCAGGGAGGGATTTTTATTTTTACCACAGTTTGGTCTATAGAAAAATTCAGTATTATTTTAAAACAATTCCTTGTTATTTACAATAATTCCTTTTTATATATTACATATTATATTACTATATATATTAGATATTATCTTCTACTTTATTGTGAGAAAAATTGATCAGTTATTAGTGTTTACAGGAATGCTCATTTATCATGTTATATTGCCATAAAAACTCATGGAATGAAGATAATTTGTTGTGTGTTATGGGAATAAGTTTTGTGGACTGGGAAATAACTGTGTTGTTTGTCTGGAATGCAAAACAAGAAATAATTGATGACATGTCACCAGTTTAACAAACTAACAGCATAGCAAAATATTAAGTTAAAAAGAACCAGAAATAATAAAAATATTCACAGAAATCATTACTTAAGAATATGGTACCTTCATTCATGAGCATTAAACTGGTATACATAATAAGAAAAGGGGAGTTGGTAATAGCAAAAGTATAAACTATCTTGTGTAGATAGATTTTAAAAATTATATTTAATGGAGTATAAAATTTTGGATGTTAAAACTATATATTTGTTAATTTTAGGATATTGGGAATACCTCTTAATGAAATGGCTGTTGACTAAAAAATTATATTTTCTAATTTTATTACTCTAGGATATGTTTATTTTTTTATTTTAATATATTTTGTTTTATCATAGTAAATAGAAATACATTTTTAAAAGAAAATGAGCCAGGGAAAATACTATAATAATTCTTCCATAATATGTTTTTTTTCCTGTGGAAATAAAAAAAAACACAACCTAGATGCTCTCTAGAAACTGGCATTCTTCTACATCTCTTACCAGAACATATTCCAATTTTTCTAAAGTCTTTGATTATTTGCTAATGTATCCAAGAACCTAGGCGGAAGTTTCTGCATCATCTTAACTCCATCTGCTCTTGTTCCTGCCATGTTTGGCAAGATTTTTTAAATACTAATTTTAACAAACTGAAAATCATTAATACTATACTATATACTATTGATATTTGGAGCATCTAGTTTCAAAAGAAAACCTTGTATTTTACCTTCTAGTAATTTCTTCCTTGGGATTTTAGACAAGAAGTTTATTTGTTTCTAAAATATTTCTGCCAAGACTTTTGTAGTCTCATTTTAGAAATCAAAACCTTAGGAATTGCTGATGTTAATGTAATAGATGGCTCTTTGTCTAAAAGCCAGCAGGGTTAAAATCTTTTTCCTGCTAAGTCATTAATCCTCTTGCATAACATCTAGGTTTTGTGATACTGCAGAACAGGTCTCCATAAAGAAATATATTCCATTTCTTCATCATAACTGAAGGTGAGCATCATTAAAGTAGGAAAGAAAGCAGCCAGACTCTAGTCTGACACTGGGTCAAGTATTGCAGCTCATTTTCTGGAACACTTCCCATACAAGCAATTTGTCTTTTTCTCACTACAAAGATCTGAAGATCACTATTCAGAACTGAAAAAGCCACTAGGGAATGGAAAATTTGATCATTCAAAGATAAAAATGAGTATTTTGCTTCAATTACTGGAAAAAGTATACCAGCTTTGAGTTTGAAAATGAAATAAAAAAGAATGAAATATTTTCTTATTTTTTTTTTACTGTGTTATAATTGTCTCTTAAATCTCCTAAAATGGGAGCAATAGAGCATAGATTTACTGTGCTTTCTTCCAAGCAGTTTTCAGTAACATTGTCTTCCTGCTAGGTCCTGATATTTAACTCATTTTTTAGGGTATCACTCAATACTTATGAAATACTTCACATTTCACTTAAAAATGCATTTTTCATGTAATCGCTTATTAACATGTCATCTGTTTGGGGTGAGTATAATTGTCTTGATATTATCAGAATTTGGTTTTAGTCATCATTGGACCACTTATAAGTCAGGTAGTCTCATGGGAGTATTAATGAAAAATAAACTAGTGGCTCAAACATTTAAAAAATAACATGCATTGACTACACAGATAAGATTTTAAAATTTAAAAAATTTTCTTAGTTGAAACACATATGATTTTTAAACAAATGTATCAAAAATTATTGCTTATTTATAATTTTTAATCATTGGAATTTTTTAATGTGTGGAAATATTTTCAACAAAAGAATATTAAGTATATTATCAATGAATTGATTGATTCTAAATTATTACATTACAGGGACTCCCAGTTGGTACCATGTAAATGTAAATATAGAATTATAGAATTATGTTTGTGCTTTGATTACTTATTCAATTATAATACATTTAAAGTAAAAAAAAAAAAAAGTATTGTCCTACAATAGCTGGGCCTGATTTGGTGCCCAGAATTAACTCAACTGCAAGGTTCAGGGGCAGTTCTCCAGATTCTCAAGTCTAGTCAAGACTTCTAACACCGCCTGCAAGCTTCTGGTTTTCCCAAACCACTGTCAGATTTGAGATACTCAAGAAAGATGCACAGAACTCATTGAAACCTATTATACTCACAGTTTTGTTTATTACAGGAAAAGGATACAAATTAGAAGCGGCCAAACAAAGAGACTTAGGGCAGAATCTGGGAGAAGTCCAAACGTGGAGCTTCTGGTCACTCTCCCCTTGCTGAGCCACAGGCCATTATTCCCTTACAGCAGCAATGTGTGACACTGGGCACAGAGCACTGCCAACCAGGCAAGCTACCTGAGTTTTGGTGCTCAGAGGTTTTTTTTTTTTTTTTTTTTTTTGCATCTTTATTACATAGGTGTGAATAATTAATTGCCCACCTGGCTGACCTTTAATTAACTACAGTGCCCTGTCCTGTCCCCTCTTCCAGAGATCTGGGTGATAGATATCACATCTTTCAGATTCCACCATGAGCCACCTTTGTAATCATAAACTACCAGGTGCCCACTTTAAATAACAAAGGCATTCTTATTCTTTGGGAAATTCTACAGGTTTAGAAGTTATCCAAGAACAAAAGCCAGACCTTTCTTTTGGGTGAGGCCAAATTCCTCTCTACACAATGGGACAATAGTTTGATAGTGTTCTTTACTTAAACAATATGGGTAGAGAATTACAACAATTTGCTATTCTATGTAGGACTAAATAAGAACATTTTATAAGGCAATAACAAATAAATCCACATTTTTGTGTTATATGCAATGTACATATTTATATTCTAGTTATAATGCTAAGTTAATATTAAAAGTTTTTAAATAAGAGCACAACAGAGAGAATCATTAATTAAATTCATTATACATATATCTTCTTTACTTTTCATTTATTTCATAGACTCAGAATTAAGATTCTTAATTCATCTTCAGAAAAGTAATATTTATTCATGTGACACAGCACTATTACTGCTCTCTTTATTTAATGGAAAAAAGGAAGAAAGATTAATTTCAAAATCCATACACTAACAAACAACAGAAAAATGCAAAGAGGATACATAAATCCCACAGCAGATTGAGAATCAGGCAATGCACACTGTTGCAAATATGAATTGTTTACAAGATTATATTTTCCATATGTATGTCCTAATTGATCTGATATTTTCTCCAAAAAGATTTAACTTACTGTGAGTTTGCCCCAAGCCATCTCATATGTAGAATCAGGTATAACAAATTTAATCAAATAACATTTTAGCACAAATCTGTCTCGCTTTCAGTATTTTGTATTATATGAGTATCTCTTCCTTTTAAGGAAATCAACATGGTAATTTTGTCATAGACAGAAAACTAAAATTTATTGATGTTCCTCCTAAGTTTTGAACACTAACACTTGAAAAGTGTTGATAGATACACGGATTAGAAATCCTGGTCAATCTGATTGAGTGTCCTTGTTTACACATCAGCACTATGGCCTCCAGAAGCAATAGCTCTGAAGTTTAGGTCAGGATTGCATTTTCCTTGATGTCAGGGATTCTGTTCAATGATATGCATTTCCTATATTACTTAACATCTGGATGAGTACACAGTGGATGCAATTTGTGAAGATGTATCACAGAAAATAGATCCCAGGTATTGCATTGATTTATACCTGGCTTCTTGAGTTCATGTATTTGGGGGTCACAATAATACAAAAGATTTAAACAGGTGGGAAAGAATTGTAGGTGCGATAGAGGCACAAAAGGGAAATCAATGCTGTTTTTTGTGTATGTTTTAAAATTTTTTTATTTATGTTAAGTTATATATGTAGCAGAGTGAGAAGTTTAAAAGATTATTAAATATTGTATTTACTAATATGTCTAAAGAGAGAAAAAATGAAGAATAGACAATTTGTTACAAATTGCTTAAAAATATTAGTGAATGAAATAAACTATTTTATTGTTACTATTTAGAAATGAGAGTAATTAATTTATAGGAATTCTATTGTATGTTTACTATCACAAGTTAGGTTGTATAGATAGATGTCTACAATTGAGTATTTGAAGATTTGTTTTAGAATTTAGATGATAGCCACTTCTCTTTAGTGTGCTCTCTACAACTACATGGTCACTAGGAAAAATAGATTTTTTTCCCTTTACTGAGTTGATGGCTCTTCTTGGATTTATTTGTGGCTATCATTTGTTTTATAATCCATTAGCTAAATAAGCACAATTCTAATGATTTTGATGCTTTTGGCTTTATCACTCAAATAATATTATAATAAAATCACAGAAAGAGTCAAAATGGTAATCATGCAAAAATTACTGATATTTTTAATTTTTAAACTTAAGTTAATGTTATATAGAAAAAAACTAGAATAACAACACCTGTTAGGAGAGTATAATATTAACTCTATATATGTCCCAGTGCTGATTTGTTTTATAATTTTAAGCTTAGGTCTTATGGTCACCTCTTCTCTTTGAACATAGATTTAATAAACAAGCAGGCAAACATAAACTAAGTCATATAGCCATGTGAATAGGAATTACTAGCCTGCCCAGATGAACCTGCTCTCTTATCTATGCAACCACACAGATGGGGAATTGGAAAAGAACATATGCCCAAGGAAATGGATTAACCTTCAGTGTAGTGATCTTGCCATAGTAAACGTCAACTTGTAGAAGAAAGAATGGTAGATTTATACAAACTAGATACCAAATCTTTCTATCATGGAGTTGGAAAGGTTGCCCAAAAAGCATGTGTGATGTGACATGTCCTCACTATGGGCTTAAGGTTAAGGTCTAAATAATAACCTCTTCTGCTACTCACAGATACAAATGCAAACTACAAAGGTCAGAACCAATTTTTTTAAATTGTTTATTTTTTCTCCCAATAACTAGATCTTGCAACTCAATACTAAAAGAACTAACCAAATTTGGGTACAGTTTTCTTCTACTCTTTACATACCTTAGTATTCAACTTACATGTCTATTGATTGGTTTTTAGTACCGTTCTGAATCATTTAATATAAAAGACTTTATTTCCATGCTCCTTCCCCATTGCTATCACATATTGTAAGAAATTTAGTAACTAGTCATTGAATTATTGATTCCCATGTCTAGAGGACCATAAAAGCATTTCTTAAGGAAACCACTAATCCAATTATAAATGAAAATCATATCTGGTTCTTTGTTGCAAATTAGATAGGCCAAAATTGAATATTATATTTTGATTGATAGTATTTTTTCAAAAATCTGCAACATTGAATTCCTAACTCTCAACTTTCTGCTTTTGTGAATTATAATGAAAGAGTTGCACATTCTACAGTGTTAGCAAAATTAATTTTATTTTTAAGAATATATGTCACCCATAACACTCATGAACACATATACACATATAAGCAACTTTATTATAGTATTCACACATCTGAGATGGGAATCTTAGAAGTTTGACTTTATTCAAAACTTGATGACAACAATTTACATCTTGATTTTAGAATAATTCTTATTAATTTTATACATAAATTAAAATAATTTTATTGTGTGGTACATTTATAATTGTATATGCCATATCACTAAGCATGTTCATGACAGAGCAGAATTTCTGTTTTCACTAGGTATTAAAATTGTCTGCTTATAATTTTGTAGGTCTGATTATTAGAAGAAATGATCTTGTTTCACATGTGTCAAACCATGTTTTTACTTCACTATCCACATAGCTCTATACGTGATTCTGGTGGCATAAAATATGCCCACTTGGTTCTATGACTTCTGGTTTCTACCAGAAGTCCTGGAGGGTAGGCACCTCATACAAATTGATGCAGTGGGTAGTAGAAGTTTTCCTGGCAAATTGCCATACATTTGGGCAACTGGCAATAACTTAGCTATGAGAAAACAATTGTGAACCATACAAATATCTCTTAAAGCCAAATTAAGGTATATTTTCAACTCATTTTCCCTTGGATGGATTCTCATAATGCTCAGTCACTCCAAAACAACAAAGGCAAGGGGAAGTATGATGGAGGTGACATTGAAGTAGCAGGATACAGTGAACTTCACTGATGAAAATTACAAATGTTATATAAACATGTGATCAGGTGAATGTATTTATAGCTCTATATTACCACCTCCACCAGGGCCTTGGACAAGGGCATACGAGTTCCCTTAAATTTAAGAATTAATCTATCCTTTATGGTATTTTATGCTCTATGGTAAATCTTCTATGTTCTAGTCCCAATTTGAAAGAAAAAAAAAAGCCTCTTAACTTTCTTCTTCATTCCCACTCTCTTCCTTTCTTCCTTCCTTCCTTCCTTCCTTCCTTCCTTCCTTCCTTCCTTCCTTCCTTCCTTCTTTTCTTTCTCTCTTCCTTCTTTCCTCTCAACCTGCTTCTCTGTATATTCCTAGGGACATGATTTAACACTCAACAACAAATTTTTTTTACATTTAGAGGCATTTTATAATAGCGTTTCCTATAAATTTAATAAATTTTCAAAATCTGTGATGATCTGTTAGCATAAAATAATGCAGGCCAACTTATTTTTCTATTTCCTTGAGTGGTAGTCCTGTTAGAATTGCATTGCACTCTATTTTTCATCTGAAGAAGACAGCGAGTAAATATTTTGAATCAATGAGGACTTGGAGCCTTTGTCAAACCCAGAATAGTAAGGTAAATTTCAGAAACAGACTAGGGAATTGTTTGAACCTGGGGGAAAAAGGGGGAAAAAAACAATAAATTTTCATAAATATCTAACATTTTATTTGCATCCTGGAAAATAAAAATCACAAGAGTTTTTCTAGTGTTCATTGTCATAGCTCTCCAGATATAGAAGGTACCCAGTAAATGTTGTGATTGTTAGTCTAAAAAAGTCTATCATAAAAGATGCAGAAGCAGTAAACATACTGTCTTTTATCACAAGGCAGCGAAGACCTTTCCTGCCTTTAAGTTGATGATTTTGGATTTCTCTTCTGTGCTCCACGGAGTCAGCATTAAGCCTGATTATGCCAGTTGTTCAAATTAAACTACACTTTTCAAAATAAATGAACTAGGTACGAACTAAAGAATTCAAGAGGTTTTTTCTCGTTCTTTCTCTTTTTTTCTTTTTTTCTTTTATCTTTTCTCTTTTCTCTCTCTCTCTCTCTCTCTCTCTCTCTCTCTGTAGCTATTCATTAAGGAATGACATGTGGTAAGTCTCAGTGTATATATCAGTGTATTAATTTACTAGTAATTAATCAACTAGTGTATTAACTAGTAATTAACTGATGGTGACAAACAGAACAGTTGTTAATAATTTATTATAAAAAAATAATGCACATGATAGTTATTTTCTCTATCTTATGAACGAAGAAGAAATTCTTTCCATCATCAAAAGATATTTTTGATATAAAATTTTATCTTTGAAAATAATTGGGTATCTCAGAATTGACAATGATATCTTTGGGGGAAGGGCATGGTGAAAAATTTTCAGAGTGGAAAAAACACTTTCTACTCCAATGGTTATTGTAAAAGGCACAGCTCAGAAGAGTGAAGACTGGTTTTAATGTGACTACTGCCACTAACAAGCTCTCAGAATTTGCCCATTTATTTAACATCTCTAGGCCTCAATCTCTTCACTTATAAAATGTGAGTAGTAAACACTTCTACTATATAGTATTTAAAAACAGTAAATAAATTATTCATTTATGAATATTTAAGCAACTTATCAGACACTATGCTAGGTAAAATTTTGACCCCAGGAAGGTTTGAAACTGGTGGCAGGACAGTCATTTAACCATCAAAACACTTAAACTGATGTACGATTACAATTAGAGTAACTGTGATGAAAGTGATGTGCATTGGGCTTAGAGAATATGTACTTTGGAGACTTGTTCTTGTCTGGCAAGGCAAAGAAGTCTTTGAGCTGCTAGTGAGATTGGAGGATGTGTAGGAGTCAACCAGGGATAAAACAGTAGAGCAAAAGGAAGAGGATGAAAGGGTCCATACCTAGAAGAAACATGATTTATTTAAGAAATCAAATGAAGGGTCCTGTGGCTACAGTCGGGTATAAAAATAGCCTGGAAAGGGCAATGTAGCCATCCAGAAAAAAAGAAAAGAAAATCAGTATATCCATTACCACTGCCTGATATTAATTTTAATTCATCCTTGCTTAATGAGAAGTACACTTAGTCTGTCCTCGTTAATGATTACAATTTTATATTTGGTGTTTTACCTTTAAACTTGATAGAGCAATGTGCAAAGTGTATAAGCTTCATGAGTTTCCTAATCTGTGGATTCCTTAGACAATTTCCCTGAAAATGAAAGGAGATGAAGAAATAAATCTTCAGTATATGAAGAATGTGTTGGTCCATAGAATAATAAATGTTTCTCTATCTCTATTGATTTTCAGGAAAAAAGACAATGGAAAAAGAATGGTGTTTTCTTTCTTAAGAGTTCCTTAAATGTTCCTTTAAAATTAATTTTGTTATTGTTTCTTGAGAAAAAATATATTACCAGCTTTGCCAAATTGCTAGAAAGAATCACTCCCAACCAATGGACAAGTTTTTTTTTTTTTTTTTCCAATTAGCAATCCAAAATTTAAAGAATAAAATGAATTTTAAATTTTTTAATATATAGTTTTCAAATCTCTATTTCTTTAAGACATTTTTTCTTAACAAACCACAGATACTATAGCTGAAATGTAGAACTAACCCATCACTTGTAAGCTACATTTTACTTTTAAAATAATAATTAACATTCATTGTCACTTCTACATGCTATACTCCTGCCTACACACTTTATACACATCACATCACTTAATCTTCCCCCAAACTATTCAACAAATGTTCCTTGAATGCCTACTAGACAAGATACTGTTCTGGACACTAGAACAATGTTGAATAAATGACCAAAGGGGGGAAAAAAACTCATCTATCTTATTTGTTAAATGAGAACTATTATTATTCATATTCTTCAGACTGAGAGAGATGAAATGTCCACTAGTGAATTAGTGAATGAGCCAGAGATCAAATCAAGGCCTGTCTTGACTTGAAAACTCTTGCACTTTCTACTTAACACCATGTAAATCTGGGGTACAGTATAAATTTAACTAATCTTGATTTCTTTTATTAAATAAAACTTTTAATTTTTATCTGGAATTTTAAAACAGCAAATTTCACTTGATATTACCCAGACAAAAACTATGCCTTATTAAGATTTGGATCTTCAAGATCTAGACAAAAGCCTGAAACATAGAACAAGTTAAAAAAATGTTTACTCAATTTTGGCTTTTACCCTAAATGAAACCAGAAGCTTAGAGAAGTAAGATGACTTGTTTGAGATTGTTCAATGAAATACTTATAAACATCTTTTATTATGATAATGTATCTTTTTTCACAGGCATCTTTTGTGCCCATTTACTGCTAGCTCAATTCTTCCTTCTTTGGTTTTAGGTTCTTCATGCCCTTATTTTGTCTTTATGACTGCATTCGACACTACCCCTACATTTTCCTAATATTTAGCTCTCACACCTGCTTTAATCCTCCTCCTCCTTATACTTCTGGCTACCCACTCTCTGACACCAAACCTCATTCTGTTATACTCTTCACACTAGAAAATAGGTACTTAAATGTCAACATGTGCCACACAGTAGGAACATAGATTTTAATTTTACTAAATGCATCTCCAAAGACTTAAAAAAGATAGAGCCTGAACCCTATAGATAGCACTTTACTTTTATCTTTTTGATCTGGTTCTTATCATGTTTTGCTTTTTTAGAAATTATTATCTATTTTTATGAGTTTCCCACTGCCTTCCAGAGATTGTAATATAACATTGAGAATGCAATTGTGTCTTATTTTTTTTCCTCTGTGCTTTGCAGCATATAGCAGGGTAGCTCATGCATAGTAGTACTCAACAAATATTTATTGAATATTATATTTTGTTCTTTAAAAATTTGATGTTTGTGAATCTGTGAAGGTTCACTTGAGTGATCTACTAATGAAACATTAATCATTTCTATTTCCTTATCTTGCTAGATTTGGTTTCCCAAGTCTCTTACGGGCTGGTGGTTTTTTTAGTTTTTCTTTCCAACTAAAATAATAGCTAAAATGTCACTGCATATTATTATTCACATCCCATATATTTATATCTTAGGTTATGCCTAAGTCTTTTAAAGCTCAAAAATATTTTCAATACAGCTTGATTGATTTATTACATCTTATAAGCCACAGCCATTTCTATATGTACAAAAAAGAAAACTTTTCAGAGAAGCAATGTTTTTATGTCATGAGTTCCTTTGAACAAATGACAAAGAGGAAAACAAGTGAAATAGGAAATGAAATAAATGTAAAGAATAGGCTGTGTAAAGTGTTCCCATTTTGCTCTATTCTATCTGATTGTGATAGCCAATTAATCAATGAAAGACAAGTTAAATATCTGTAAAATACAGGGCTGGTCAAAGAAAACTATTTCTATCATTCTTAAGAGTAAAGTAAAACCCATATTTTAAGATAAAGAATTGAGATAAACCCTCGATTCTTTAAAATTTCTAAATTCCTGAACGTATTATCATAAACCACATACAAAAGGTGATGGCAAGAAAACCTATTACTGTAACCTCTAAAGAATAGTTGATCTAATTAATAACCCAAGACATTCCTACGGACATGGCAACAAATATGTTGCTTATGGATTTATGAAATTGTAAAAATTTAAACAATTAATAATAAACAAATTTCTCAACATTCTATAAGTTAGTGTAATTTGCTTGTTTCAAAATTTGGCTATTATGCTTATATATCCATGAAGATCCACTAGAAGACCCCTGTTGAAACTAGTTCAAATATTTATCTGACAGTCTTCACTTTTCATCCAGCTATGGTCTTCATACCTGGTGAGTTGAAAAGCAGCAACAATCCGTCCTGACCAACCATAAATATGTAAACCAGTCAGAAGTTATTTTGATTGACCAAATAAGGTTAATAATAAGCCAGGATACATTTATAAATTATTTTCTTTTACTATTTTCTTTATTTGCTAATAACATATTCAGTCAACTGATGCCTCAGTTATGGTTCACACAGTGCTACTTGTAGATTCTATACCATTGAATTCCCATAGTTTTTCAACTTTTGTAGGTATTGACTTTTTTTAACACCTTGATATTGTACTATACCCTGCATATATCATGATGAAAGAAAGGCAATTGACTTTTATGATTATGTGGTCCAGAATTGATCCAAGGCTGAGTTTTGTTGTTCTCTTGTCCTGAAATATTTGAGGAAGAAAATCTTTCTCTAGCAAACTAAGAAAACAGATGATCTCTGAAGGTTTTTACCGTCCTGTAATTCTATGAATAGCTGGCTAGGTATGGGAAACCCTGCCCTATTTTCACCAAGACACTAAAACAGCAACTGTCATTATTTCAGGAAATCATGTGACAGATTTAAGGTTGAACAACAATCCTCAGTGCCTTTCATATGTCTATCTAGGAAACTAAAAAACAAGGCAGCCAAATAGGTCAAATAAATTAAGATAAGTCTATAAAAAGACAGAGTTCCACTTTTCCAAGTTAAATCTCATTAGAATAAGTATCATAGATAGCATAAGACAAACAAAAACTCATAGATACAGACAATAGTTTAGTGGTTATCAGCGAGAAAAGGGGGAAGAGGAGATAGATAAAGGTAAAGGGGTTCAAATATATGGAGACTGAAGGAAATTTAACTTTGGGTGGTGAACACACAATGCAACATACACATAATGTATTATTGAATTATACACTTGAAACCAATGTAATTTTATAAATTAAAAAAATTAAAGAAATAAGTATCATAGGTAGGAAAATCAAAAAGGAAATAAAAGAACAAAGTAAAAACCTCTTTAAGTTGAAATCATTGTCCTCATGATAGTGTGCAGTGTGTTGTGTCCCTTAGCCTGAAACAAAAAAGTGTTTCAGATAAACATCTTATAGGACCTGAATTTTATGAGGACTGTGTTTGAACACACCAATATTCTAACCATAAAGTATAACATTGCTCAAATCTGCAGTCTGGGGACAGGCCTGTCCCAGTGGAGACTAATTTTTAACAGAAATATATTTAAAACATGACTTTAGTAACTTCAATATAATGCTGAAATTTGCAGAACAGATCATATAATCTTTTGTCCACTGGGTCTGTGGTGATTAAATTATCCAAACTTTTTGATATAAGATAAAGTGGTGTTTAAGACCAAATATGCTTAAAGATATAATATGACAAATACCCAGAATAAATATCTTATGAAAAAAAGACAAGAGCCACCTATTCAGTGCATCTGACTTTATAAAAATCAAAATCTAGCATCAGAAAAGAGTACACAGCTTTAGACATTTAATCTATCCAAAGGACGTTGCAATAAATTATTTGATAGTAAAACAATAGCCAATGGTGGGAGTCTTCAGAACATCTAGGTTTCTTTTCAGCAAGATATACATCAGAAATAAAACTAAATACTTGTGCAATATTTTTTTAATTGCTTCATAGATTCCTCCTCTGACATGCCCCTTTATTTATGACTTCGTTTGGTTTCTCTCCTATAAAATCCCATAGCATCTGGCACTTGCCTTTGATGCAGCACTAAACCAGGTTTTGTATTTCAACTAGCTTGGCTATCTCCTTAAATAAGCCTCTGTTGCTGGCTATTGTCTTCTCAAAACTTAATACAAAACCCATCATATAGCAGTTACCCAATACATTTTTCATTTACTTGAATTGATCACTTGGTCAAACATAATGTTTTTATATTGTATTTTTTTTTAATCTTCAAAGTCATAATTAAAAGCAATTTAGTAATCAAAGCAGAAGTATCGAAAATCAGAAAAATTCTATTGACCATGATTTAAACAGTTTTTATAACTGAACAGAAAAGGGAATGTGTCTCTAAAACAGAAATGATTGACATTCATTTCTTGGTGTGATTTTACTATCAAATATAATTATTTTTTAGAACTCATGAACAATTACCTATAGGCAATTGTGGATTAAACAAAATTAAAATGGGTTGCTTTTGTGTAGGACCACTTTGCAGCCTGGGATAAGAGATAGTTTATTAAGTGTTGATGAAGAAATAACTGGAAACAATGAATATTTGTAGCCTCCTTTGGAATTGTCTGCTTAAAGAATATTCTGTAATTGTACTAGAGACTTGAGTGCATTTCTTTGATATCTGATATATTTAGAATTACTTTCTTTCTACTCCCATTGCATTTTGCATATACCTAATCTACAGAATATCTTACATTATATTTATTTACTTCTTGTATTTACATCTTATTTTATTTTTAATTTTTAGAGCAATTTACATTCACAGCAAAATTGGAAGAAAGGTTCAGAGATTTCCCAAATACCTCTTTCCCCAACATGTGCATAGCTTACCCATAATCAATAGCACTCACTAGGATGGTACATTTGTTACCTACACTGGCAAATCATAAACACTGAAATTACATAGAATAATTAGAGTTCACTCTTGGCTATATAAATGTATAGTGACTCATGCCCATTATTATAGTATCATACAGAGTATTTTCACTGCCCTAAAATTCTTATGTGCTCTGCCTCTTTATCTCTTTTACTCAACCCACACTGGCAACTACTGGTCTTAGTTTTGTTTTTCCAAAATATAGTATAGTTGGAATGTAGTATAATTGGAATCAAACAGTATGTAGTATAGTTGGAATCAAACAGTATGTACATTTAGATGGGCTTTTTTGGCTTAGTAATGTGCATTTAAAAAGGCTCCTCCATGTCTTTTCATGGCTTGATAGCTCACTTATTTTTAGTGCTGAATATTATTCCATTGTCTAGATATACCACAGTTTACTTATTCATTTGCCTACTGAAGGGCATTTGAGTTGCTTCTAAGTTTTGGAAATTATGAATAAAGCTGCAATAAATATTTGTGTGCAGATGTAAGTTTTCACCTCTTTTGGGTAAATACCATGGAGTATAGCTGCTGAATAGTATGGTAAGATCATGTTTAGTTTGGTAAGAAACCACCAAATTGTCTGTACCATTTTGTATTCCCATCTTCAATGAATGAGAGTTCTTTTGCTCCACATTCCCGGTAGCATTTGGTGTGTCAGTGTTCCAGATTTGGGCCATTTTAATAAGTGTGTAGCAGTATCTCATTATTGTTTTCATTTGCATTTCCCTGATGACATACAATGTGAAGCATCTTTTCATATGCTGATTTGTCATGTGTATATCTTCTTCGGTGAGGTGTGTATTAAGAGCCTTGGCCTACTTTTTAATTAGATGTTTTCTTATTATTGAGTTTCAAGAGTTCTTTGTATATTTTGGATAGTAGTCCTTTATCGGATGTGTCTTTTGCAAATATTTAATCCCAGTCTGTGGCTAGTTTTCTAATTCTCTTAATAGCATCTTTCATAGAGCACACTTTTATATGTTAACCTTGTATCATGCTACTTTAGGTTCAGGTTTTGTTTTATTTATTTATTTATTTATTTATTTATTTATTTATTTATTTGGTGGGGGATTATTTTTTGCAACAATTCTTTCATATTTTCTACAGAGATAATTGTATCATCTAGAAAAAAAAAAGATTTGTGTTTTCTTTTCCAAATTGTATAACTTTTATTTCATTTTATGCCTTATTTCATTAACAAAAACTTTTAGTATGATGTTTAAAAATGGTCCTTATAAATTTTTAAAAATTACGAAATTCTTAAAAATTAAAAATTTAAAAATTATTAAAAATTGGAGTGACATTGCTTAATAAAATCAAATAGATTTCAAGCGTACAATTCAATAATATGTCATATGTATATTTTAAACAAGCAATCCAACTAGAAAATGGACAGAGAACCTGAACAGATACTTCTCTCAAGAAGACATGCAAATGGCCAACAAACCTATAAAAAGATACCCAACTTCACTAGCAATTAGGGAAATGCAAATCATAACCACATGAGATATCACCTCACACCTTTGGGCATGGCTATCATCAACAAGACAAATAATAACAAGTGTTGGAGAGGTTGTGGAGAAAAAGGAACCCTCATACACTGTCAGTAGGAAAGCAAATTGGTACAGCCATGGTGAAAAACAGTATAGAGGTTCTTCAAAAAACTAAGAATAGAATTGCCACATGACCCAGCAATTTCTCTTCTGTCCCTATAATTTTACCTTGTCCAGATGTCATATAAGTTGAATCATATAGAACAGGATTCTGCCTTTTGAGTCTGACTTTTTACTGAACATAACACATTTGAGATTTATCTCTGTTGTGTATATCACTAGTTTATTTCTTTTCAATGATGAGTAGTATTTCATTGTGTAGGCCAGTTTGTTCAGATATCTGCAACTAAAAGACACCCAAGTATCTTCGTGTACAGTTTTTGCATAAACAAAAGATTGTATTGTTCTTGGTTTGGGATTTGGTAAGTATCTGTTTAACTTTGCATGAAACTGCCAAAATAGTTTCCAAAGTAACTTTACTATATTTCATTCTCACCAGCAATGGATGATGAAAGTTATAGTTGATCTAATCTTGCAGAACTTGGTGTAATCTTTTTTTTAATTTTAGCCACTCCATAGCCACACAGTAGTATTTTATCCTAGTTTTAATTTTCATTTTTCCTAGTGACTAATGATGCTATCTTTTCACATACTCATTAGCCATCCTTATATATTATTCAGTGAAGTACCTATTCAAATCTTTGCTCATTTAAAAAATTAGGTTGTTTGTATTAATATTATTGAGTTTCAAAAGCTATTTATGTATTCTAGATATAAATTGTTTATAAGATATATGTATTGGAAATATTTCTCAAAATAAATGGCTTGTCTTTTATTCTTTCAACGATATATTTTACAGAGGTGATGTTGTTAATTTTGTTAATGTTAAATTGACCATTTAAAAAATATGTATCATAATGTTAGTTTATCTATTTTATAGCTATGCTTAATCTCAAATAAGAAAGATTTTTAAGCTTAGAAATATATGTTTTATATAAATCTGAGTGAAAAATTATTCAAACAAATTTTTGATAATTAACAATATTTAAAAAAGTTTAAACAAATAATTGTTGACATATCAAAAAGGATTCCATCAAGATTGTTGTGGCTTGTCATATGTTCTTTGGGGTAATCAGGGTAGCCTCCTCACTTTCATTGGGAAAGAGTCAAGGTAATAAGTAATAATCCACAGCACACTTGCTTGAAGCAAACCTGTTCAAACTTAATGTTCTTCAAAGCCTCAATTTGTAATTTTCTTAAAATTGTATTTTGATCTTAATTAGTTTCTTTAAAGAGTTATTATTATATGTAGTTTCTTATTTTACACATTTATTACAGACAAGATCAATTTTACTGCAACATCCTGAGACTATGTAAAAATTTTTAGCCTTGGATCATGTTGCATGGGATTACATTAATATATCTCAAAAATATGCACTAATTGAGCAACTAATGATCAAGACTCTCTACTAGGAACTCTGTAATTGCAGGGACTCTGTAAATGAACTGGATATTAGCTAGAGGGTTTTTTTTTTTAAGATTAAATTTAATTTGGAAAATTAAAACAACTGGAAATAAGTGATGAATGAAAGTTTCTCAGTAGGGAAATGTGATATAAATAACAGTAAAAGTCAAAATGACTAGTAGATTATAATAATAACATGTTATATATGGGTAGAGAGAATGAAAGATTCCACTTGTTTAATATGCTTTGTAATTGAATGTAAGTCACTATCAAGATATTAAGTAGTTAGGTAACTATATATCATGATTATATTTTTGGTGAGTCCATTTATTTTGATTGCTTGTTTGAAAACTTCATTATCAAAACATTTTCAGATACTGAAGGTAGTCATGAATTAAAAGGAAAGTTTAAAGGGCAAAATAATTTAATTTTGACTATGTTGTAAAATTAAATACATCTAAAAGGGTATATGTAAACATATAGATGAAAGATTAAGATACCAAAGCATAGAAAAATATTTATTTTTTATTACTATGAGATGACATAATCAGCATATATAATTCATCAATCATTCTGGGTTTAGCAAAAATTCAAAATTTTTGAATTTGTGTAATAAAATAATTAGAAGAAAATTATACTATATTTGAGTCACACACTTTTAATTTATCAAAAAATATTTTTTTCTCTTAAACCTAAAGCTTTATCAATGACTGTAGAGTTCTTTAAGCTTCTTTTAAAAGTGCATTTAAACTTTTCATTTCCTCATTTGCAATTTGTTTTCATCTTTAAAGAATAAATTAATTTAAATACCCAGAGTCCTGAAATTCCAATTAAGAGTTATCAAATAGATTGTGTGCTTAGTAAAATTCAAAGATAATATGTTATTTTACAATGAAAAAAAATTGCTTACCTTCCAAAATGCCCACATGAACATTAGAAAGACATTCTTATGATATATTCCAAAATAAATAAATAAATAAATAGAGTTGTAATGGTTTTTCTTTCAAAAAAACAAAACACAAAAATAATGCTCCTTCTAATTAAAAAGTTGTTGGTCAATAATTATTGAGTTATGTGGGAAGGTAGTTCTAATGGGAAGGTGGTTAGGAATATCACATCGCCCCACATGGCACAATATTTCTGTTACTATATAATATTACATTAGATTTGACATTCAGAAAACCTCTTAACATAAATGAAAAGTAAATCTGTGGATTATGCTTATTTATGACTAGGAGATCTGTAGTTTATTTATTTTAACAAATGATTAACAAAAGGTTATAAAATATGTACCAATTATTAAATGAATTTGCTATGGATCATGTATTTTTATGTAAAAATTTTAAATTTTAACTTTTATTTAGATTATAGGTTGTATTCACTTATTAATATTTATTGAGTATTTGGAGATTTCTCAGGAAACACAACAAGCCCCCTTTAAAAAAAAAATTACCTCGGACTCAAGATTTCCCACACTGGCTGTGATGTACCCAATATATCTTGAGGATATTTGAACAAAATGCCCCATTATGGAAAGTTGTACTTAAAATTTGCATACTTATAGTTTAAATATAGCATATTTACAATTATTTTTATTGAGATACTACCAAACAAAAGTTATAAAATCTACATTATCTATGTTTTAGAGTAATAATATTTATATAATTAGATTTGATTCGAGTCAATAAAATGCAAGTCGAATCAAAATAAAACAACAAAGAATTACATTTTCACTTCATTCTGCTGTTTCTACCACTGTTATAATGATGTAACATTTGTTCACTCAGCCAGGGACTCTGAAAAGGGGATGGGTACTTGGAAAACGATAGGGTTAAGTCACAGTAGAAATTCATAATACATCTTTCTCTGACTCTATCATCTCTAATTTTGAAACTCCCAAAGTATTCTCATTCTTCACTCTTTCTGCTACTTATTCATGACAATGTCAGAAGCAACAAGTCAGTAG
Source organism: Macroglossus sobrinus (assembly GCA_004027375.1). Classification (NCBI taxonomy): domain Eukaryota; kingdom Metazoa; phylum Chordata; class Mammalia; order Chiroptera; family Pteropodidae; genus Macroglossus; species Macroglossus sobrinus. The sequence continues at coordinate 554,407 of PVKZ01000753.1, forward strand.
CTGGTACCCACTGAAGTTATCAACAGTCCCGATGGTGACAATTGATATCTTTGTCAGCAATGTTGGACAGTGTCAAAAGAAGCTGTAGTCACTTGTGTTTTCTGATGGTGCTGATGTTGAAAACACTAGACCTCACTGCTACAGAATATGTCAGAAGTCTTGACAGCACTTGCTCTCTCCAGGTTACAGAGAGTGTGCACTGACATGTAAAAATAAAGAATTTTTTTCTTACTGTTTTATTACAGCTTTCTCAATTTACGATTAATTCATGACCTTAAGAGATTGTAACAGGAAAATCTGAGTAATGGGAATTGTCATGCACAATGAATTAACCCTTCTTTCCAAGCTCAGGCATTGTTTTTAACTACCCTGTGTACCTGCAGTTTTTCCTAGGTGATTTAGCTTCCAGGAGGGCCTCTATTCCCTCTTATAAAAATAAGGAGGCCGGGGGTAGGGCAAGAAAGCATGCCACTAATCCCTGTACTTGCCTAGGCAAGCCTGAACCCTGGAAAAAATATAGATTAGAATCAATCTGAGACCCTGGTATAGTGAGTTTCACATATTTTCCAAAATGACTTAGTGTTTTTAAAGATCAAACACTCAATCTATCTCAAAAAATAGCAACATAATTTCCACACATTTAATCTCCAGCCTGGAACTCTTCTTAAACATGTTAATAGCCAGTTGAACTAAAGATAGTATGACCACAAAATAACTCAAAATTGAAACTGGAAGGGCCAGTGCATGTGACTTTTCAGACTATCCAGGTTTAATCTTTAAATATCTATATGTAATTGAAACTTTTACTATGGTTCAGTGTAAACTGGAAATTACACGCCCTGAGCCAAGATCTAACCCACATTAGTCTGGAGATGAAAAACACATTATTTCTTTGTGAAATATTGAAAAATAACTATCATGTTAGATAAAATATTAAATCTCTCTCATTTAATACTTAAATAATAGATATATATGAAGTAAACTCTACTTAATGTTAAAGTTACACTGTCTGAAAATTGATCTAGCTTATGTATTATTAAATAAATCTAGAGGTAATATGTGGATTGGCACTATCATAATAATTAAAATAGACAATCTAGATGATTCGAACAAACTTTATTTAATGCTTCATGAAGGAAGAGAAAAACAAAAAATACCTAATTGGTTGGAACCATACAGTCAGCCTTGTTTGTGATGAGGGGACGGAAATAATTATGGTGCCCGGAGTGGACGCTTGGGGCCTGGCTGACTGGACAGACTGCATTTCTGGTCTCTCATGGTTTACAGGGATTCGAAAGTCTTCTAAGGTTTGGTTTACTGACTGGGGACTCCCAGCAGGAGCAGCTCCATCTTGGGCCTAGAAATTTATATCAACATTTTGAATAAAAACAAAGAGAGTATTTTCCTCTGATTTTTAAAATGAAGTTTGTAGAGAAAAAGTTAGCTGTGTACAACCGAACAAACCATAGACTTCCGAGTGACATTGGTGATCTGAAGGCAAGTGTCTGGGAACCACAAAATTGTGTGAGTGCTTCAGGAAAGACTTTCAAGGGGCTAGGAAAATATAAACACACAAAATTTAGTTGTGATTTAATCAATGTGTAATGATTAAAATACATTTTCTCAGAATTATTATCATTAAGTGCTCAGCATTGTGTGATATCATATGGAATGATCTAGCTCTAATAGCTAAAATATTGTCTTAAAAGATGGTAGAAGGAATACATTTCATATTACATTAGAACTATTCCTGGCTTCAGTTTTTGCTGTTATATATACATGTCACGAATACATTCGAAACAGTTCCACATTAAAATTAGATGAGATGACCATTTGTCTCCCAAGAAAAGCATTATAAATTGCAAATAATTAAACATATGTTCCTTAAAATTATTATTAAAAAATTAAATTTATCAAATAAAGCACAAAAATATTTATACTCCAAATCTGATATTCTATTTTGTACCTTATTTCCACTATGTAACTGCAAGAAATATTTCTTTAAGCGTTGTAATTTAATCCCTCGAATCCTGCAATATTTTTGCAAAGCTGCACAAAGTATATTTGTGGCCTGGATATTCATCTCAGATTTTGTTTCCGTATTTTGAGCCGTTAGAGATCTTGTAGCAGAATGTAAAACAATGAAGCCGCTTGGCTCACTGTTTAGTTTACCAGAACTTTCTATCATTTTGTTTAGCAAGACATTCTCCATACGGGAGCAGAACTACAGCAAGCTTCTTATCTCTCCATGCACCTGCACTTCGAGTAGAACTCTGTGAGTTCCTTTTTTTATTCCACTCCACTTACTTCCGCAGTGCTGTACTTCCCTTTGACAACTTGCAAGAAACTTAACTTCCACACAGACTTCATTTCTTATTCTTTCTAGTAGATTTCTTCTTTTCAATAAGCTTTGATATATGGTCTATAGAGTAAAGTTTAGAATTTAAAAGCACCATTTCTACTTAGGGGCTCATAGCTTCTTTTCATGTGGTATGATAATGAGACTTTGATTTTATTCAGTATGCCATTCATGCTAGCTTAGCCACTACATTTCTCATAATTTATTTTTGAAATCCACTATTGATATAAAGAAGTACTGCTGTAGTACTCCAAAATGATCTTGAAAGCTTAAAATAATTTGTCTGTGGTTAAATAAAAATAAGAGACATATGGGATAAATGAGTCTTCAATACAGTTTTATGTGTTTAATAGCGTAGGAGCATTCTCTGGGATCTGGGTCCTTCCAAAACGGATCACGTTAAGGAAAGCTTGATTTGTAGCATGTTTTTAGACTTATATATTTATTTATTCTTGTCTTAGATGAGAAAGCAACAGATGTGAACAAACCTAATCACTAGAACTACTGCAGATAATGTACCTAAAGGAATACATTTAATGCACTAGATAATACGTGAAGTATTCCCCCCTTCATTGTATATACATGTGTATAAATGTAGAAATACATTAAACACATATTAGAAAGTACATTTGTACATTTATTCATTTGCATTAAATTTTTTAAAGTAAAAGCTGTACATGCATAACCTTGAATTATGTTCCAGTATTAAAGTATTATTTAAAAAGACCTACCATGTCATGGAGTGTTTGCATAATTTGTTCTGTCTGTATTTTATTAGACTAAATTTTTTTTTCAAGTGAATTTCTGAATTAGAAAAAAATAATCAGGCTAACTCATTTCTATATAATGAAAGGTTTGTATTATGTTGCTTGTATTTCATATAAACAAATGACAATAGAATAAACCATTCTTGAATTGATTCTTTTTTCAATCTTCCAACATGTTATAGAAGAAAATAAGTCCCAGGTTAAAAAGCTTGACTGTACTGTCACTGTCTAATCGCACACACACCAGTGATTATTTTCTATTGTTGAGATAATTTCTTCCTATTGAAACAGTGGCTGTTGACCCAGTGAATATGTTTTGTTTGTTTAGAAGATTGTATTCCCATTTATCCACTCATATTAATTCATCTGACAACAGCAGGCCCTATTATTTAATATAGCTTTTAAGAAAATGAAGACTGAGGATTCCAAAATAACAATAAACCATTTGATTTTAGTTAATTTTACGACATATCTGGTTTTAGCACTTATAGCTGCAATAAAACATATGTTAACTCCCCAATAAAACCTGAGTGATGTTCTGTGTGTCACCTCTTTCTGCTCTGGGAAGTAGTGCACAAGTTATTACTTCAAGAACAGTTGTTCCTATCTCCTGTGCAGATTCACATCATTCTCAAATTTGCATTCTGATAGAGAAGCAACAAATGTTACTTAAATCCCATGAAGTGTGTTAATTACACGAAGCTTCATGAAATTATGGGTGAGAGAGTCAAAAGGAATTCTACAGCTGCATCTTGGCTCTCTTGAGCATATTCTGTCAGATCAAAGTCTTTGTCACTTATATGATAACCTTATTTTTTTTTTTCACTTAAGTGGTATTCCCCAAATCTCAGTGATAGGAAAAAATCTCACACAAAACTAAACAGCAGATGCACTGCTTTGGTGTTATTTATATAAATAATGTTGATACTTTAGAAAAACAAGTCAAAATTCAATTTCAAAAATGAATCGAACAAATAAGTATGTGTTACCAGTTTTACTTAAATATAAATATTTTCTCTAATTTCCTTTGTATAGAATCTAAAGGTATGGGAATAGGAAATAATCTCATGTCTTTTACCCACACTGTACATACGTTTCTCTGTTCTCTACGTGGGACAGTCTCCCGCATATATGCATAGCACTGAAATGTAGAAGTATTTCCTGCCATGTTTTTCTAGATTATTTGTACAGTATTTGAAAATAGATAGCTAGGGAGCATTTACTGTGGTTGTCTTTCCCATCAGTTCAGGAAAAAAAGAAAGAGGTTTAAAAAGAAAAAGAAGCACACATTAAAATGGAATTTTAAAGTTGTATCATTTCCTCTTTTTGTTGTTGTTGTTGTTTAAATCTTATTAGACCCTGTATGGCAGTATAGGAGAGTAGTTATGGGCTCAGTTTGCAGAATTAGACAGTTTGCTTGGTTTTGATTCCCTGCTTTATCACTTGCTAGCAGTGAGAACTTAGACTAATTAATTCACCTTTCTAAGTCTCAGTCTCCTTGCTTGTAACTGAAATGATAATAGTCACCTCATAGGGTCTCTGTGGAATTAGAAGCATAAATATGTGTACATGCTTAGACCAGAGCGTGGCACAGAGCAACCATTACCAATATGTTACCAATTGTTCTTACAAGGATCTTGAAACAACAGTTCTGTGGAGAAGAAACAATAATGTTCCCACGTATCAGGCACATAGTTTAGTGGAGGGAGCTCAACAGAGAATTCATTACAGATGAAAGCACTCAAATGCAAAATATTGAATTTCAGTTCCCCACTAGGGGCCATTCTCCACCCTCGAAAGGCAGCAATTCTTAGAAAGTCACCCTGTAACTGGGAAAACCTCAACCCATTGGAAATCTATATCACATGTCAGACCCATCTACGAGACAAATCTAATCCTTTTGGCTGAAAAATAGCTTGCAGCAGTCTGCCGTCCTTAGTTTACTAATATTTGGAAGAATGGTTTGGTTTGGCAATCGATGTCCTAGAGCCACCCAAGACCTTGACATTATCGTTTTTCTTTGAAGTCATAAAGAGGATTACTGAAAAAGCAGATAGTCTGTAATTTTATACAATTTTCAGTTTTTCTTGTCATTGAGTTTATCGTGATGGAAGCATATCACCTACATTTTCTAAGGATCCTTGTTAAAATTTTCATTGTTTGGATTTAATTTTAAAAATTTTTAAAGGATCTTTTTTACAATAACAAATTCATGCACTTAATTAAAGAATGTTATAACAAAAAGTATATACTGCATTGCTTAGTACTTTATCATTTGCTAAATATCATTTAAGTGTTTTCATATACAACATCTCACTTGATTTTTAAAATAAGCCTATAAACTATCAAAGGCAGCAATTTTTAACACCATTTAATAAGTGTGGTTGTAGAGCTAGTTATTCTACAAATGCCCTCATTTTTTTCTATGTTCACAAAGCCAGTATGTGGGAGAACAGAGTCTTAAACACAAACCACCTGCCAGCAAATCCAGGATTCATTTAATTATATTGAATATTTGAGAGAGCGCACTTAAAAAGAAACTTGAAGTCTTAACTTTTGGATGCCTGTGCTCAAAATAATAGTCCACTTTAGATATCACAAATACTAAAAATAGGTTACTCTAATTTCAAAAATGGATCCTTATAATATTAACTCAGTTCCAATGACGTATATCAGCTAATGGGTACATTTAAATAATATAATTTAAGAATTTAAAACCAAACAGTTCATTTTATAGAAATCTGAAACCCCTTTATTTATGATTATAAAGAAGGACCATAGATAATGTTCATGTTATAGAATTTGCCTTTTTAAAAATGAGAATCTACTAGTCTTAAAACACAGATAAGAAATAAAATACAGGTTATAATCGACCAGAATACTCTAAATGTAGCAAAACTGAAAAGGAGAAGATATAGTTTTCAGGAAGAATGGACGTAGCTAGCTTCCTGATAGAAATTACGCGAAGCTTAGTTTCTGATTATTCTCCGTCGTTAGCTTATGTAAATGAAACATTCCTTAATAACGTTATAAACACAAATTTTCAATAAGAAGTCACATGCTTTTCCACAGCATTTAGGCCCCAAATTAATTAATTTATCTATTCATTCGACAGTTATTTATTGAAGATCTCATATATGAAGGTATTCTGCTAATCTTCAAGCAGAAACTTGAATATATGGCAGGGTAAGTGAGGTCACAGGCCAACAGCACACAAGGATAGACAGTTACAAATGTGGCTTATAAAACAATTAATATATACGGTCATAAAGAGACCATTTGAAAATACAAAGAACAAAGATACTGAAAATCCTAGAAGAAAAGCTCAAGAAAAATATCAGTAGAATTGAATCTGAAAACTGATTAATTATGTACTACAGAGAAGCAACGCAGAGAGACGGGCATTTCAAAGAAACCAAAGCAAAAACGTCACAAAGGGAGTTAAAACTTTGCCTGCAGAGTTTTTGCAAAAAATTAGACCAATTTTATCTATTTGGGGAATGAAGTAAAATGCAAGGAATAGCAACATAGAAGATGGTATGACTGATACCTGATTTAGAAAATCAATAAGGGATTTAGGGATGATCTGATGTGTACTAGTAGAAAATGTTGTGATACCACAAAATAACCCAGAGGGATTCTAGAAAACTTCTTTTCATGACTCCAAAGTTTGTGAGATATGTTGAGTATGGACATTGGGATGTGGAGTCATCAGCATCTATGACAGACATTTTCTAAATGTGGCATAGGCAATCCTGAATCAGAATACTATGGTACTTGTCAAAAATGCAGAATTGGGCACCAGCAGAAATTCTGAGTCAGTCATTCTTCAAGGGGAGCTTAGTAGTTCTAAGTGAGTAATTGAGATGTCCTCAGACAATGAGACAGTGATGTGAGAATAAGAATGAGAACACCAACAGCATCACTAACATTTGAAAAAAAGAAGAAGTATACAGTAAAAGTTTTCATGTAAAATTAACAACTTGACTCTTTGGAATCTGTTACTTTCTTAAGAGAGTATGTTTGCATGTGTGTAGGTATGTGTGTATATAGAGCAAATGTATTGAGACATCATTGATGATTTATTCTACATAGTCCAATGGTCTTATATATAAATAAGACCATGTAGAATAAACCAGGAATTTTATGAAAGTTATACAGGCCTTTTACAAGAGTTGAGAATGACTTGTTTTTTTTTTTATTAGTTTCTATCCTTAAAGATTAGTTTTACACCTGGACTTCAAATAATTTTATTTACTAATAAAGTGGTTTGTATTTCTTTGTGTTCTGGGTGAATGGAGCGTTATTATGCAGAAATATGAGATTTCATTTCAAAGTGTAATCCTTAGAAAACAGTCTAAATAGATAGTGGGAATATTCAATCCTTGAATATCCTTGTGTTTGGCTTACTTAAAATTTCCCTGAACCAACAGTAAAATGTAAAAATTTCAAACCCTGTAGAAAGTATGAGTTGGGTTTAGTTCAGAAGATAATGAAGTACATGGGTGAAATATTTATCATTTTTAATACCTGTGAGAAAGATAGAAAATGAAAAGCGAAGAATCGCTTTACCTTCAATAATAGATATTGTTACCTTCATAGTAAGATTGTTTCAAAATTATTATTTGGATGTACAATACATGACAATTAGCTGACTAAGGCTTGATGAATGTTCTATAAGAAAATAATAATGCTGCATTGTTTCACAAAGTATGCATCATATTTGTAACTTTTAGCCCATCTCTGTGGAGGCACTGAAAACAAAATCCATGTCTATTGAAAGCACCAGTCCGCTCCTTTCCCTTCAGCTAATTCATTGTGACATTGAAATATTCACAAAGTAGTAAAAAACACTTTATTTGATCTATGTATTTTAAAAATATATCAATATTTCTCAAAATTAAAGAATGCATCTCTTCTCACTCAGTTTGTGTTTCTGTACAAATGTGTATAATACTGTTTTGCTCCTTCTCGAACTCATTGTGTAGGCAAGAAATTTATGGTTTTATGGCTATACTATTTCCTCCGTTTCTAAACTGAAGATGATAGTTTTGGAGTCTGTACTGCAAACTATGAAGATATAGATTTCTCATATGCTGTATTCACATCCTCTGGGTTTTGCCAGAAATTACGGTTCCCTTGCCTGTAACTACCTGCCAAGCACTTTGCTCTCCTTCCTGAGAGATTATCACAAAAGTACTTCAGTTAAATGTGTGCTGAATGTGGTTTGATTTCTACAGCAAACACCCAATATTTCTCCTGTTAGCTAATACGTAAATTCACATTGACTCCTTTACCCCCTCTTCTTCTCACCCAATCAGGTCAAAAGGTAGACTTGTTTCAAGTAACTTCCAATGAAGAGAATTACCAAAATGCAAAATGAGAGACAGACAGAGAGACAGACAGAGAAACAGACAGAGAGATAAAGAGAGAGAGAGAGAGAGAGATAGGGAGAGAGAGAGAGAGAGAGAGAGAGAGAGAGATACCCAAGAAGAAAAATGATAGTTGTTTCAAGTTTTTCTCACAAAAACATAAACCCTAATACAGATTCATCATAGTATATCTGATCTTTCCTTTGGCACATTAGCTGAAGTTAAAGTGAGGTGACAGATAGGTGATCGTGGTATGAATAGCATGAGATAGTACTAGAAGAGTGTTTTCTAAATTACGAAATTTTAGAATAATGCGAACCACTTCTATTAAGGATAGTGAATAAAAACAGCACTGCCATTCAATTTGGAAGTATGCATATCTATCTACATTAAGTTATAAAGTTCCTTGATGCGATCACTTATCAACCTTAAGAAAGCATAAAGTCAGGGGAATCCAATACATGTGATTTTGTTTCACCTGTCTTGCTTTTTCCAGCAGAATAGCCTAGTAAATCAAGCCTCGGGGGAGGGATGGAGTGGTGCCAACTTTTAAAGATAAGAGTTCTTTGAAATAAATGAATGACTTCTTATGACCAAGTAAAATGGAAATAGAAAAGAGAAGTAAACAAACTCTGATTTGAAAAAAAAAAATGTATATTCTGAGGAATGTGATTATTTCTTAGAAAATAATTTTCTCAAATCAAATTACTTCATAGTAGAGGAAATCTATTATGGTTTTGACATGGAACTCCCAGTAAACCCAGTGTTTTAAAGTCTTCCTGTAATGATGAACCCCATAGAAGTGGAGTTCTAATCTTTACTATTTATCGAATACTTGTTATCTAATATTATCTACCATTATCTAATATTTACTGTTTATCTAATATTTACTATCTAATATTATCTATCTATTATCTAATATTTGCCAACTGATGGTTGCAGTAAGTGGTCACATTATTACCCATAACCCATTAAGTAAATTGTTATTAGAGCAGATTCAATTAATGGTGAAAGAAAAACAATGGTGAATCTGTGAATAGAAAGACAATTACTAGACGTATCATCAAATCTCAGAAGAAAGCTAAAGTCACCAGTATGACCCCAAAGAATTGTTCAGAAATGTAAGGTGAAATAATGAAGAGGAAGACTATTTGTCTGAGACAGATATGTAACACCTGACAGGAAAACTCAGTCACCCTCAGCATTTGTCAAAGTACTTTTAAAACAGTCAAATGTATTCTGTGTAACATTTTTCAGATAGGATCATGAGTATTAAATGTAAATTTAACACCCTTGAAAAAAATAAAGATTTTTTTTAGGTATGGATTTTATCATACTGGTATTTAAAAATATTCTGTGTAGACAATGCTGAAAATTCCTCCAAAAGCACATATTTGATTTTTAAAATATTTGTAAAATTGACCTGTAATACTTTTGTCTCATAGAGTGTTGGAATTTGTAGGGTATAAAATAGGTTTCAACATCTAAACCCCAAAATATAACATAGACTTCTTTAGGAAATAAATTTTTTTTACTTAATCAGATACTAAGTACCAAGAAAGTATAATTTTATTTTTCTGATATTGCCTATAGATGCTTCCCACTCTTTTTTTTTAATGTAAACTCAAAAAGAAAATTTCCCAAAGGAAAATAATTTCTTTGAAAAAAATTATGTGATAAATTTATCTACTTGCAAACAATTTAGGTACTGCACTGGCGGTGTGATAAACTTAATAAAAGCTGATAATTTTTAAAAGATATTATCTTTTATGATATCCTAACCATTCCTGAACTTTCTATACATGGTCTCATCACATAACTAATTTCATCTAAGCATAGTATCATTATTTTGAAGAAATGTTTTGTAAAAAATAACAAAATACTTATAAAAATTCAATGCCATCCCTTTTTTTATCACATGTGAATACTGTATCACTCTAAAAAATCAATCCCTATATTTTATTATGTTATCCACAAAGTAGATCAATTTTTTAAGATCATAATTTCTAAATAGAAGAAGCTTCTTCATGTTATATTTTCTGGCTGTATATACACTTTAGCCTTTGTTTTTTTTTTTTGTTTTTTTTTAATACTCTACAAAGAATGCAGGTTTTTGGGTTTTGTTTTCTTTGAAAAAAAATTTACAGGCTAAATGTTTAACTTTCCATTAAAAAAATGAAGTGATTTAAGATTGTTTAATCAACATTCTTTCTGTTGGTAGAAAGGGAACTTTTGACATGTCTGGTCACCATGATTCAAATCGGGGGCATTTTTTGGTACTGAAATCACCATTTTATAAGAGCTAATGAAGTTCTCTCTCTTTCCTGCTCAATTTAACAATTTATTCTCGCCTATGCCAAGGCTACATTAAATATCTGGGTAGCCTTGCTGACCAGGAGAATTTGGTGTCCTTCACTTGATGTTGGGGTTGGAACTAATGATAAATTATCCTGGAGCTGGAAAGATTAGCAAGGCCTCCTTTCGGGAATTTAGAAAAAAAAATCAGAGAAAAAAAGATAAGCTTCCAGTTTTCAGCATTTTCTTCCAAAAGGGTGCATTTTTTCTTCTTTATTTTCCTGTTTTTAAACAGATTTAATGCCATATTTTTTGTCTTTTCCAGGCATGGTGAAATAAGGCACTGAACTACTTAATATACTTGCTATTTAGTTGTCAGTCATCATCCATGCCAACAAAAATCATCGTCGAGCAATGTTTATTAAAATTCACCTTTCCTTACTCTATTCAAAGATCTCGATCTGCACTAACGTTATGAGCTGATGTTTGTGAAAGATAATGATTTGTTTATTACGTCTCTCTCCTAGAATCACTGTTAAATCTGCTCATTGCTGCAAGCTAAGGTCACATAGCACTCACAGTCTTATTATAACTGACAACTACATCTTGTTTTGAACTCCAATCCAATTTACACAGGTTTTTCCTTTACACATTTTTCTCATATATTAGGTAAATAGAATGCTCACACAGCCTTAAATCAATCAAAGGGCAGATAGATGTTTTGTTGTACAAGCTCCCTCCGAACAGCTTGGCAAACGGCTCTGCCTTGGAGGTGAGAACTCGGATTCCCCTTAGGCAGGAACTTGTCAGCACAGTTTTTTGAAGGAGCAGTGATTTTTTTTAACCTTCCATAGAATCAGTATAATTTGTTTGTTATGTGTGCTAGTAATTAGTATCAGATACTGCCCGCAGAACTGTCCCTGAAGAATAATTTCCGAGTCCTGCTAAGGAGACTGGATGCTTGTATTTCAAAAAGGTCACGCAAAGCTGCCTGTGCAAATTTACCTCTCACATCAACTAGTGCTGCAAAATATGGATTTATCAGTGGCCTCTGGCTGCAATGACTCATTTTGCTGCCCCCCTAATTTTAGAGTTCTATATGCACATCTGTCTCTTCCCAATTCATAATCTGCGATGCCCAGCCTGCCTCATCCTACTTTCCTATTCTACATTAGTACCTTCTTGATACCCAGATTTTCTCTCCAATATATCTATTCCTAATAAATGACTCAGCACTTTATCTGCACCCTTGGCTTTCCATTTTCTTTCTCATTTCTTTTTTCTGTCCTGAAGAATCCTTTGAGTAATAAGAATAATATATCTATTTTCCTATTCCTTATTTTAGCGGGCAGTGGTCATTGGTATAGATTATGAGTATAAATTATATTTAATAACAATAATTAATATTCAATTCTGATTTAACAGCTACAAAACTATTTGTTAAATATAATGTAAATAGATTTATAAAAATCTGAACATACATATTTAGTTCATTTTTCTATACCACACAAGGTAAGAGATAAAAAATTGGGGCTTCAATAAAAGTGATTATTGCTCAAATTTTTGACTAATATGCTTTTATGGTATCTCTATCACTCTCATACCTCTCCCTTAAATGTCCTAACATCAGTTTATTATTTCTGGAGTATCAAGGAGAGCCTCATTTTAACCAAAACTACCCTCTCAGCTACCAAAAGACAACTTCCATTTTATTTTCTTCTATTTTGTTTTCTTTTTTTTTTTTTTCTATTCACCAAATGTCACCTTTTCAGTTAGACCTTCTTTGACAACTCTACCCAGTTGTCATTGTCCATTCGGGCTAAAATTTAAAATACCCCAGACTGGTAGTTGATAAAAAATTAACTTGATTTCTCACCATTTGGGAGGCTGGAGGTTTGAGATTGGGGTGCCAGCATGGCGGTGTGAAGGCCCACAGATTTCTTCCTGTGTTTTTGCCAAGCAGACGGGGCCAGTGCTCTCTGTGGAGTCTCTTTTACAAGGGCACTAATCTCATTCATGAGGACTCCACTCTCATGACTTAAGCACCTCCCAAAGGTCCCGTCGCCTCCTACTATCATCTTTGGGGGTTAGGAGTTCAACATATAAATTTGTGAAGGACATAAACAATCAGATCACATCACCAGTCATTTTCTAATCCAGTCTCTCAATATTTAATACATGTTATTTATAGTGATGGCCCTTGTCATTTGAGTAATCATATCACTTGTTTTTCTGTCTCCTCCTACTAAAACATAAATTTTATTAGAGGAAGGAATTCATCTTATCACCATGCTCTGTCTACTCTTACAAGATAAATAGTAGGTGCTCCATAAATACTTGTTAAATGACTTTTATCAATGAATGAATTGCTGCAGAGGTAATTAGTACTTAGTGTGTGCCATGAAATACTATAGGCATTCAAAATATGGCACCTTGCATATCGTAAGCATTGAATAAATATTTGTTAAAAATATTCCCCGATTACATTAAGAGTTATTTTAACCCTATTAAAAATGTTGGTATCAGATAATTGTCAAACACAGAGATTTATTATATTCTTTATTGCTTGATAACTTAATTTGAAAAAAAACTGATTAATAAGATGAAAAAACACTACAATTGCAAAAGAAATACTGTAAATTATATTAACAAAATATTTTAAATTCTTTGTATATTACATTTGACAAAATCAAAATTTAAGTTGTTTTATTGCTTATATTTTTTTCTATTGATCCCCCCATATAAAATTATCATGTTAATGTAAAATCAGAGATGAGAAATGATGTTCTTGTATCATGATTTGTTTTTATATAGTGCTAAAAGTGAGTTCATCTTCTAACTGTGTCTAATTTAAAATAAATAATATTTAAACACTAAGAGAATATGCTAGAATATGAAATATATATATATATATATATATATATATATATATATATATAAAGTTAAAAAGAGAATGAATGCAATTATCTGGAAATATTAAGCCAAAATTTTTCCTTTTATCAGTTTTCTAAACATTTTTAAAGACAGCATTGTGGTGTGTTTTATCTTTTTGAGTTCTTACTACAAATAAAATATATGAGAGAAAATGTTAACTGTGGATGATTGCATTAATCTGATAACTCTTCTTATTAAATTACATTGACAAACATTAATTTAACTAACACCTTTGAAAGCCTAGTCCTTTGAAAAAGTCTCTAAAGGACAAAAAATCATTAGAAGATATGACACTTGATTAGCAGTTATAATATAGTTGCATAAGTAAAAATTTGGAGTCATGAAATTGCTAGAGATGAATTCTAAAATGTATATGTTTAAGTAAGATGCATTAGTCATAGCAAGTGCTTTAACATTTTTTAAAAAGACACTTTGGGTAAACTTTATAGTCAACATCATTTACAATTTTTTTTTTTTGTAATATCAGATAGACAGAGAACTAAAGAGGACAAACCAAGAAACATGGCTGAGGTAAAATTAATCAGGCCTGACCGAAATAGAAATTCAAGTGAGCAGGAGTTCAGGAAAGGGGGGAATGCTTTAGGAAAGATCCCAAATTCTAGAATAATTAGTTTCAAATACGTTTATAAGTGAGAAAAGAGTCAGTATAACAGTTTTGCATATCATAATGAAATACAGATATGCATTAGAAGGAAGATACCATCTTCGAAAATGAAGACTGATGATTGGCATCTCTGTGATAAATATATAAATACTTTTTATACTTTCCCTTCTTGTTGAGACTGACACAATACATAGATCAATAAAGTCAAGAACATTAAAATTGTTAAGTGATTTTTTTTCTATCTTTTCTGAGATTGGTAAAACAGGATACTGTCTTTTATTCTCATTTTCTCTTATAAAATACACTTTCTCTCCTTGTTGAAACACTTGACAATTCCTGTGCATACAGATAGGTCTTAATCAATACAACATTTAAAAATCAGATTATGAAACCAATTATATTAACATTTTTTTATTAAAAAAAGAAATAAAAACAAATCCTAACTCTGTGGAACAAACTGAATACCCTAGAATAGAATGATGGTAGTGAGAATAAAAATAAAGTAAGACTCAGAGAATACTCAAAAGAAGAATTTGTTATAATTAGTGACTTAGTTGCTAAAAAAGGCACCAGTTCAACTCTTCAGGATCTGAATTCTTGTTGTATTTTATACAAAATGCTCTTCATTGTGCTATTTTATTCTGCTTCTATCATGGTATTTTTTTATACTAATTTATATTCTCAAATATATTCTGAACTCTTTGACAGCAGAAAGATGTTTGTTTATCTTTTAATTCTGCCCCAACCACTAAATTTGCTTATATACAGTTAAAGCTAACTAATGATTTTAATTACTTAATGGAGGAGTGACTGTATGTAATGTCATTCACTATCACCAGGAGAAAAGACAGAAACTATGAATTAAGAATGCTCTCCACTTGCTGAATTTTGGTTACTAAAATGCAAAAGTAGAAATACTCTGTAAACCAATGAAATAAAGATCTGCATCAGAGGAAAGGTCAATGGCATATATGGTTATGTGAAAAAAAGTTTAGAAGTTACAATGTAATACATAATTGTCAATTTGATTTTCCAGGCACAAGATATTAAAGGAGACAATGATAAATTTGAGAATAAAGCCTTAAATTTAAAGTTTATCTGCTATGAAAGGTAAATAAATACAAAGAAAAAAATAAAAGCAGAGAATTTTTTTAAAAATCTGGAAGTTTTATTACTTAAAAATAATCAAGAATTTGAAGTAAAATCATAGCCTAAACAAGCAAATAGGTCAAAGAGGTAAAAAGAATTTATAAAAAGCATTAAACTTTAAAATGAGTTATTGGCCAAAGCAAAAAAAAAAAGTTTGTTTTACTGAAACAAAAATTAGAAAAAAAATCAGATTAAGGGGATTAAAAAAAAACCCTTAATTTACCACAGACAAAAATATGCATTAAAATGACAATAATAGTATTAAGTAATAGCACTATAAAATAGAGAACAATGCAATCTAAATGCTAGACAACTTAAAAATTTATGACAAAGTGAAAATGAGACAAGAATAAAAGAAAAGCAAGAGAGAGGCTTAATTTATAATCTTTAGAACGTGAAATGGTGGTGGGGATACATTAAATGAACCCAGTTACACACTTTGATCGATGGGGAAATTCTGTAGCTAAAAAAGAGATGTGAATTAGAAAGGCAACGTAGAATTCAGATAGGTATTTCTCACTGAGCCAAAGCAGAATTTGAAATCTGCAATGCTAGGGTTAGTGTTATAGCACAGCCAGTAGAGTGTATGTTAGACAATGCAAACTCATCTATGAAGAAACTAGCAGCAGCACCAAGCAGAAGATTTTTTGGTTATTCAGTGCTTCTTTGTGTATTATCTTTATTCACACTTTATTGGCTGAAACAGTACATTGAAAGTATAAGGAAACACAGTGCTCTCATGTGTCCTAAAGGAGAGGCGAACTGGAACTTAGAGAGAGTAATGATTAGAACATCAATAGATAACAATTATAATAAATATGCCCTAACTAGAAGGACAAACTTAGAAAAATATTCTGTAATATGTGAACTCCACCTCTACTGTTACTCTGAATGTTTTGTACAAGGTCAGAAATAACAGATTTAGTTACAAATTTACAGGATTCTTTTTAGTTCATATTCTCTCTCCCTGAATTCTAAAGATTGGCTATTTCAGTTTTTCCTTTTTTTGAAATTTTGTCTATTAGTTTCTGGAAAAAATCCATTCTTGCGAATTTCAACTTACCACTTTTTTTCTCCTTCAATCCATTTTGTGGCAGGTGCTGTTTTCGTCTCACACATATCTTCTCTCTCAATCTCCTTCAGTACATGTTGGCTTTAGTTCCAGCCGCCGAGACAAAACTTTCTGTGGAGATGGAGTCCACTTTTTCACTTGCATACAGACCAGAGTGGAAGGGAATTAACATCTCTTAGAAGGAGTCCTCTTCTATAAATTCCCTAGCTATATGGTCTATGAATATCTGTTCCTCACGGTTGAGATAACAAGCATTTTTTACACATGAGGGACACTAAAATGTCTCAGCCTGGTCAAAATCCAGTTTTCCATTGGAAACTGAATCTGGTAATATAAGTGGCTACTTGCTAGGTAACAAATCCTGCATTATTCTGTCCTGTTTCACTTTCTTCTCCCGTACCAGTATTTCCTAAAGTCTTCTTCCAAATATACTACATGAATTTGAATCATTTCCTCAGCATCTATTTCTCAAGGGACCCAAACTAAGATGCAACCTTTCAAGTGACTGTCCAAGCTTTTTTTCCTTCATTCCCTAAGCTTACAAACACGATCCTCATCCACACAGTTAGGAAGATGGAAACCTAGCAGTCATCTACTATTCTTTCTCTCTCCCTTTCTCCCATGTACATCTCGCAAATCCATACCTACACTCTATGACTATTGCCATATCATTAGATCATGTCAAAATCAACTTTGGCTCAGGTTACTCAAACAACTTCTATCCCTTTTTACCGGTTTTGCCCCCTTCATATTTTTCTCCACATGACCCCAGTTAAACTATACATTGAATATATCACCAAAATATCATTGATTTCCCATTTCTCTCAGATAAAGCAAAACTCCTAAAGGTACTTTCCAACAAGGTTCACAGCCTAGCTCCACTTTATAGCTCCAATCTCTTATCACTCCCACTTATTCTTTGGGTTATGTGTTTTAATGTTACCAAACTAACAGAAGCTAAGTAATCTTTGGAATGAGAAATGTCAGTTGGTTGAGCAGGGAATAGGAATAGACCAAAAGGGATTAAGAGTAATGAGCAAGAACTTTATTGAGGGGAAAAAAACAAAATTTTTTTAAAGCCATGGGGAAGAATGAATGCATATTTGTAAATATGGATATGTATATGATGATAAATATTTATAATGTATAATCACTGATTTATTATAAAGATTATCTGAAGAATCACCTTCTACAGATATTGACTATATGATGTAAACAGAAAGGAGGTTTGACTTCTTTAAAAATGGAAGCAAGTATAAATGTTTTGCACCTGCATGAGAAGAAAGAGATGACCCTCACAATACAAACCAAATTTCCTAACAAATGACCATAGAGAGACCTTTATAATACTTTTTAGCAAAGGCAGCAAATGTTCTACCTTTTCTTTTGAATTAAATGGACATTAACTGAGTGCCAATAATGACATGAAATTTGTAAGTTAGAAATAAAAATACATTCTTGCATGGCATAGCTTCTGTGAGTGTATATGAACAAGTTGAAATACATAATTCTATAAGAGAGGAATGATGTATATGGAGACAGTATGGACCCAGTGCTGCCAACGTGTCTCTTTGTAGGTATTATGGATTTTACCTGTCAACAGCTCCTCTTAACAAAATACCATAAAATAAAAAGAAGTGTCACTTGTGTAATATGACCTCTGGTGAATAGTAATAATTTCCCAGGAAGATTAAAAAGGAGGCCAATGTGGAAATAATTGTGGCTAGAAAGAATACAGAGGGGAAATTGCTATGTCACGACTAAGAGTTGCCCTGAACCACCTCCTAGTTATTGTTAATATTATCACTTTTTATTCACTTACTAATGTCAGTTATAGGCTACACAATAAAGATACAAAAATGAAAAAAAATATTTAGAGTCAAGTAAACAGAAGCTATGTAAGCAAATGATTATATAAAACACTATGAAAACTGTTATTGCCTAAATTTACATGGGAGATGAATAAGAATCTGTGGTAAGATTGCATACAAAAATGTCAAGCTGATTAGTGAAATCATCAATTTTAGAAACATGAATTCACTGAGTGCTGTTGAAATAGACATAAGAAAAAATCTCTTAAATCAGTTCCTTGATATTATATGAATAAAACAATGGATTTAGTGTTATTATTTTTTTTTACTTTTATTGGTTTAAGTGTTATATGTATTTACTCTGATGACAGAAAAGTATATTTTAAATCACAATTATAGTATAGATTAAACTATTTTAAATTAAAATTTAATATATTAAATAGAGTGAAAATGTAAACATTTATGTTAAACTTAATCAAAGGAACATTGTAGTATGATGTTGAGGGCAGAAATGTGATTCTAATATTCACACCAAAGGGACTCACTACCATTTTTAAATAGACTAAGTCTTGAATGAAATTTTTGTTTTCAATTTCACACTGGGACATTTATTGTGCTTATATATTTGTATTCTTTCATGTCTTACATTTTGCTCATTAGTTCTCCATTCTATAAAATTTATTGTTTTTATCTTAACCTAATTGATTTAAATCTAACTAACAATGGTAAATTCTTATTCAAAGATCTTGGGGGGGGTGGAAATCACGTGAGAAAAAAATGTAGAAGTAGCAGCAATACTTGGTTTCTCATACAACTTTATTATCAAATATGAAAATAAGCATTCTATTAACAAATAAACCATGAAGTAAAATATATAATGCAATTTATTCCACAAAAATACATAACAACATTACTAAATGATATACATAAATCCTGCTGTGAAGAGAGCATGGGAAAATAATAAGCCATTAAAAAATAAACTACAATTGTTAGTATTACAGATTTATCAATAAAAGGCTCGATTTATTGCCTTTGTAAATGTATCTAGAAATAAACAAAAAGTACAACAGTGAAAACTGTTGGAAGTATGGATAGTAAATGGTAAATTATTATGACTATTTTTTCTGCCAAGCTCTTTTTTTATTATTTTTTAAGATTTTTAAATTTCAAGATCTAGACATGGAGAGTGCATACTGTTTTCTCTTACCCAACACACTGTCCTGCTTTTTTTAATGGTCTGAATGAGAAGACTAACATTGTATACTTCACGCATCTTTCAATGATGGTCCCTAAGGACAATCAAAGGTAGAAGCGAAGAAATGTTACACTTGACTCTGGCCAGAACTTGAGTAAAAAGCTACGTCTGATCAATATGGACCCTATTAATTCTGATCCTTGCCTGATGATTGTTGCTTCTGCTCCCTCCCCAGAGTTAAATTACTTTGTAACAGCGCAGAAACTACTTGGAAGGGTTAGTAAGGAAGCACACAGAATGTTTTCTTCCTAATAGTCTAGTTATCACTGAGTTGCACACAGTGAAGAGATGAGAATATGGTTTTATAGTGTATATTTCATGCCATAGGCACCCCCTAAAGTGCTCTGTAATGGAGGTTAACGTCAGTCTGGGTGATTCTGAAGCTGTTAGGTGAGTGCTCTAAGAGAGTTTGCCTTGGGATATTAGAGTCCATTTTGTTGATAGGTAGGATGCTGGCTAGGATCCTAAGGGTATTCTTTACACTTTTCTGGAAAGACGTTTTTTGTTTTCTTTTGTTTTGTTTTTTGTTTTTGTTTTTGTTTTTCATTTCATTTGGCAAAGTCAAAAACTGTCACATACTCAGTTTTTTTAAATGACTAAAAAGTTTTAAGTGCCTATAACAGGTTAGTTAGATACAGGACCTATAAATATGAATGAAAAATGATTACTGGACTCGAAGTGCTCACCATCTTTATAAGCAAATAATTATAAGTAGCTGGAGAGTGTCGTAATCCAACAGGGGAGTAAAGGTACAGAACAGCATTGGTAGTATACAAAGCTGCAGAGGAGAAGCAAAATGTGCTTTTTTTTCGAATTTTAGTTTGAAGTAGGCATTTATTAGATTCATTTATTAGATTTACCAGAATTAAAGATATATATCAAAAAAAAAAAAGACAAGAGACTTGAAATACCAAAGGTTCAGCTTTTGTGGTACGTTTGAGAAAACTATCATTAATTCAGCATGGTTATATATTAGAATGAGAAAATAGAGAGAAGAAAGCTTAAGATAATTTAGATTATGTTATGGAGAGTCCTTTGAATTTATTCAAAAAAAGAATTAAGAAAAATGGAAAGATTTGAAGCAGAAAAGTGACAATCAAGTCCTGTATTTTTGAGCAAAAATTCTAGTGGCAATATGGTAATTGGATGAAGAGAACAAAATCAGAAAGAGATTAAGAGAGTTATGCTGAGATTATTAGTGAGAAATAAAAAGGATATGTTAATTAAAGTGGTTGAAAGCAGCTGAAAGAAGAGGACATCTATGCAAGAGATATTTTAGACAAAAAATATGTAACTGGGTAACATAATTTTAGAACTAATACATTGGGAAATTTTTTGTTCCTTAAACCAGTTTTTTTTTTTTTTTAAGCCAGTAGCTTAATAAATAATGCTCTTAAGATAAGACAGGCAAAACTAGAAATGGATTTAGGGGAAAAACTTGAGTATGAATGGCCATTTTTAAGAGGCGATTACCTGCAGGGTAGCCTTATAGCAATTTATTCTGTTTTATTTGCATCCTGCCACATATTGGTGATAGGATAATGATCATTACAGAGTTTAAGTTTTTAGATGTTGTAAATATAGATAGTACTAAAGGGTACAAGTTAAGCTGAAACAGCCTTTCAACAGGAAAACAAGAAAATAAAATGACCAAAAACAGAAGTATAGGGAACCTGAAATTTTAGGATTTAGCAGAAGAAAATAAGGTTTATATATATGGAGAGTCTTAACTAATGGTATGAGAAGGAGGAGAACCAGGAGACCACGTTTGAGACACCAAGAAGAGAAGTAGTTCTTGTAAGAACTTAATCTACACCTTTTCTCTATGCCATTGGTCCATCGCGAGAGTCAGTCTAACCCTCCACACCTATTCTAGTTACGTCTCTTTTAAATTTTCTACCTCATCTATTTATATATTTTGGGAAAATGTGTATCAAACTTTACTTATGCAACACAAATTCTTAAAATCATTTTAGGTTTGCAAATTGTGCTCTATACATGACCTTCAACTTTTAAAAGTCCATTTATAAGAGGCTTTAAAAATTTAGTAAGTGATTTCATTTATTTCTTATCGGTGACCTGGGGTAGCAGAAAAGAACAGCAAGTTCCTCTGAGTGGCCCACCCTCTGGCTAGGCCTTGGTTTTCACTACCACCTGCTGGGTCTGTACGTGTGCCAATTAAGTGGGGGCAGACTTAAGCAGTACGTACTGCCACCAACTTCTCAGGTTCCTACAGAATGTGTCATAACAAGTATTCATATGTATTTGTGGCCCTCTTCATAGAATAATGTAAAATTAAAATAATTCAGACCAATTTTTTTCACAAGATTGACTTGTTTATCTCAAGATAACCATTTTATAAGTGGAAAACCATAAAAACAGCATTTCAGAATAGGCAAAAAAGAAAAGAAAAAAGAAGCAGTGATGTTTTTATATCCAGAATATATTTGTTCCAGAGAGAATATAGGCATTATTTCTTCATTTAGGTTTATTAACTAGTAATTTATTTTCTTGAGACATATATTGGTTTAATTTGAACAGATGGATTAACGTTTTAGATCAAGCATTTAGCCACAAGCTATTTTATATTTATGTTCTTTTTAGAGCTATTCACCAAATCCCACCATCAATCCATATACAGAATTGCCCATTCAAATCAATGATGCATTCTGAATAAAAATATATGGCAAGAAGCAGAAATTACTCTGATAAAGCCTGCCATTTTGTTTAACTTACATACTCGAGAGGACCATCTACCTTTTTGTGACACTAAACAGAAGCAGATAGCTGGTTGACAAAAGAAGCATTAACGCCTCTATCCAGTATATCTTTAGCCAATTTCGCTGCCTTTTTCAAATGGAGACTGACAATACAATGTGCATTAGTGACTATTTTTCTCACTATTTTTTACTCTCTGAATTGATTTTAAGGAGATTCAGAGTTTAGAGAAGATTTTAAAAAAGCTTGTCTAGCTTAACATGCCTAAAAATATTAGAGAATTTCAAGTAAGTACACAAAACAAAATAATGAACAAAAAGAAGTTATAAATGATCAATGAATAATGTAGGTGGACATTTAATGAGCCTAATTCTTAAATTTATCAGATCCTGTTAAATTGTAGAAACATTTTCGAGAGTTAATGAGAGAAGGTAATAATCGGTCTCCTCCATAATTGCAAGAGTGGAGCAACATATTCTTTGTTTAACTATCTCTTCTCTTTCCCCAGTC
This sequence comes from Macroglossus sobrinus, assembly GCA_004027375.1. NCBI lineage: Eukaryota > Metazoa > Chordata > Mammalia > Chiroptera > Pteropodidae > Macroglossus > Macroglossus sobrinus. The sequence continues at coordinate 577,274 of PVKZ01000753.1, forward strand.
TTTTTTTTCTTTAATAATATTTAAACCTTTTTTTATCTAAATCTTCCTATTTGACATTAAAACTGATACAGTTGTCCAAAAAAAATTCATACAATTAAATTAAGATTTTCATGGTTCTAAAATATATATAAAGCGTACATAATGATAAGCAGTGGAGATGTGGCACTCAGTAAAATTCATAATATATATCTTGTCCTGGCATTCATGACAGGTCTTCATAGCCTTTAATTCTTTTAAGAAAAATTCTCATATGTGGTTTATGCATATAGAATACTAAATGCTACATTGCACAGCATATTAAACATTTACATTGTAATCCAAATGTAATCTCTTATTGCCAAAGGGGAAGATTAATGCACCTCCCCCAAGACATATCTATTTGTGAATTAATATGGTCAAATAAACATATTTAAATAATACAATTTAGATTACAAAAAAAAGCAAACTGCATATATGTCAGACAACCTTTTGTAAATACTATTTCTATTAATCAAATTTTTTTAGAGAGTAATTCCTTGACTGTTTGAAATTATACTTTCAATGAGGTTCTGAGTGGTAATTTCTATTGTTGTTTGAATATAGACCTATATGCTTAAGCAAAAAATGATCAGATGGTAAAAGTCATTCCCAATGAAAAGTAGAAAGTCTGACTTGGATCCTAAACATCTTAAAAGACTCAAAGGAAGTTTATATGAACAAGCAACCCCAAAACTGTCTTTAAGAAACAATTTAAGATCTGTAACACATGAGTACATTGACTAGAGTATCATTAAAACGCTACCTCAGAAATTAAAATGACTTGGGCCCCATTAATTTTCTAAGTGATTGTCAACAAGAGCCATATAGAAACATTATAATGCTCCCACTGAGCCCCTGATTATGAACAAAATAGTTTCTTCCTCAAGCCAATGAGTTGAACTAATGACAAACATGTTCGTAGATGGCAACAGAGATTTTTCGATTTTTTTGTGTAGTTATTTGAACTAAAATAATGCAACTTGGAGACTGCCAAATGTAATTTGACTCATTTTATAATTAGTCTTTCTGACAGTAGCTTGTTTCTAGTATTAAATGTCAACTGAGGTCAGTAAGTTTTTTTTAATTCAAAAATAATCTTCACAGTATAACTTTAGGAACATTCTGAAATGTCCAACATGCAACATAAATAAATGTTTATGCTTATTAATATATAAATATGATAGAATACATGCTTATTAAAATAATGTGATTGAATTATTTTGCTCACAAAATTTTTTATTATATATTATCAATTGAAAATGTATACTATATTAAGCTGTAAAATTATGTTGGAAAAACAAAACACTGTGTTACTGTTTGTGGGCACATATTAACTCTGTTTCCTCTAGATGATAAAAAAAATATTTCTTATTTATCCATATTCTTAACTTTTTAAGAAGTTATTATTTTAAAAAAATAATATCAAGTACTTTAATACTAATAAAATAAACAAATTATTAGAGTCAGTATCTAAACTATACCTCTTATTTTGTGATGTCTATTGAATTTTCCACATAACAAAAAAAGTTTAAAAAAAACACAACATAAAAGAAAATTAAATGAAATTTTGTTGTTAGAGATGTTAGGTTGAACAAACGTATTCATCTCTCCTCCCTACTATTACTACCATAAAGGTATAGTAAATATATTTTTAAAGGTATAATACCATCAGGAGGTTGAGAATGGAAGAGAAACAGTAACAACAAAGGAATCTAAATCAGTGTAACTGATTTAGAAAATCCATGGATATTTAATCTTTTGCTTGCTATAAGAAAAGACATGAAAGACATAAACTGTATCACAGAATGCCACACTGTAATTAAAAAAAAAAACACACAAAACTTAGTAATAGGCAATACCAGTTCCCAAGCAAAAGGTTAGGAAAATTGAATTAAAGACTTTTTAAGAAATCTGAATTATTTCTCCACATAGTATGTCAACCAACCTCTCTTCTCCCAGGTAAAAGACATTTAGACTCTAGAGAAGGTAAGAGAAACAAGTGCAAGGCAGATGAGTGGAAACAGCAGGCACTGGGGAGAAGAGAGTACGAGATGAAGTCACAGGTTAAGACAAAGCTCTGATACTAGATGATGTGGCCAAAACATTCTTTCCCACTCATGTCTAGAGGGCTGGCATCCGGCCTCATATCCTGCAGTTAGGACTCTGGAATAGGTTCCGTTGGTATATCAGAAAAGGTAAACCCTGTAACTCTAGAGGTTTTCTAACAAAAGAAGCTGACCACGTTGCCGTAGAAGTCAGTCCACGATTGATAAGTCTGCACACCTACACGGATTTTACAATAAGCTTCCTACTGACCACCCTTAAATCCAAAGAGACTGCAAAGGATACCAGACAAACAGTAATCCCCCCTTATCCCTGGTTTCAGTTACCCAGGGTCAAGTGCAGTCAGAAAATATTACATAAAACATTCTTGAAATAAACAATAAGTTTAAAATTGTGAGCTGTTCTGAGAAGCGTGATGAAATTTCAATCCATCCCTCTCCGAACTGTCTGGGACATGAACCGTCCCTTTGTTCAAGCTTCTCCATGCTGAATGTGCTACCCTCCCATTAGTCACATAGCTTTCTCAGTTACCAGATCGATTGTCACAGCATCACAGTGCTTGTGCTCAGGTAACCCTTATTTTACTTGATAATGTTCCCAAAGCCCAGGAGTGGTGATGTTGACAATCCAAATATCCAGAGAGAAATCATAAAGGTCTTCCTTTAAGTGTAAAAGCATCTACAGCACAATTGGATGTTCATAAAGACTGCATTCATATAACTTTATTAAGGTATATTGTTCTAATTTATTAGAACTTGTTGTCAATCTCTTATAGTGCTTAATTTACAAATTACACTTTATTATTGGTATGTATATATAGGAAAAAACATAGTATATTTATGGTTAGTGCTATCCATGGTTTCAGGTGTCCAGTGACTGGGCTGGGCTACTGTATGAGAAGAACATCTGAAATGAAAGAAAAAGAACAAAACAATCATCTAGGAAAAAAACATTTTAGAGGAAACTGATATGGTTCATTGAAGAAAAACAAATTATATATATATATATATATATGGGCAAGTTCTCTGGGGTCTCTTTTTCCAAGGTTGCTAATCTCATTTATGAGGGCTGTGCCTTCATGATCTAACCACTTCCCAAAAGCTACACATCTCATACCGTCACACTCGGCATTGGGTTTTGACATATGAATTTGGGGGAGACAAAAATATTCATTCTACAGCAATATTACTACTCACCTACAAGAGATGAGAAGCTATTGCATCAATAATAATAGGATGCTATAAAAAAGGAACTAGATGATAAACTCTCAAAATAGAAATGAAATTGGAAATTGAAAAGCTAATGGAAGGAAAGAAAGAGAATGTTGAAGAAATAGCTTGGAAAACAGAAAAACAGAGACATATGAACAAATACTAAGAATAAAAAGTTTGTTTTAGGACAAATCCAGAGGGATAATACCTAAATTATAAGAGTATTAGAATCCAAGGAAGAGAGAAGGAGAAAAATGAAAGAGATGAAATTATGGGATAGAGAATTTAGGGTTGAATTAATGTTAACTACACAGAAAACTAAGCAAGCAAACAGACTGTCAGCTTCAGAGAAAACAAGACTTAAAAATATATATAATTTTGTTATACAATATATAAGTAGTGTTTGGATTGCCATAAATTCTAAATTTTAGTTGAATCAAAATGAATAAATAACTATATTTTGATGACAAGAAAAAATGAGAAATGTGTGCCAGTGGTAGAACTATTCAGTCGAGAGAAGTAAAAGAAAAATGTTTATTTTCTTCAAATAAGAATTCAGAGATTATGTCTAAAATTTAAAAAAATGTTTATTAAAATAATTCTAAGCATATTATTTTGCAGTGTGGTTGGACGTCCCAAAATAAGTAGCCAAAAGAGTTAAAAGTCTCTCTTCTCTAGACAAGAACAAATTGTGTATATTTATTTAGCACCATATATGCACAAAATTCATATAAAAATGTAATCATATGTTAAACTGGCATATATCCATAGCCAGCTGTAAATGATAAAATAGTATGACTGCAGAGTGACCTATTTCTAGGGTAACTGTTATAGATTGCAATTTAAATAAATAAACAAACAAACATATCCACAATTAACATATTGATAAATAAGTAAAACAATTTGAATTGTTAAAATCAAAACAAAAGTCTATTTGATAATAGCTGGGAACAAAGCTGACAAACGTAGATTTTTGAAGCCTACTGGGAAAAAAAAAGATTTAACCTACTCGGTAAAACAGAAGAATACTGCCCAAAGGGAAATTTAAAATTTTATTAACCATAGCAACAAAAAGGTACAACATCATGCTTTTATTAAAGAGAATGAATTCTGAAATGTCACACCATACAGTGTGACTGAAACAGTAGCTGAGAAATTTGTGGACTGGATTCAAACTAAAAATATTCTGCCTATATGAGATAATCATCTTAAAGGGCTATCGTCAATGCCTTCAGAATCATAAACGCTTCTCCTTGTCAATTTCACTGCAGTCTAAAGACACTTGACAACTTTCATTGCAGTATATTGTGAACAATCCTTCAGTCCTGCAGCAACTCAGTTAGCGTTATCAACAAAGATGCGAAATGCTCTGCATAGGCAAACTAGATAAAGTGGACCAATATGGACTCTGACAATATAAACCCTTTGGCGTATGAGAAATGCCATGATGATGCAGACTCAACCTACTGAACAGCTCTGTATAAAAGCTGCGAAAAAGACGATCAATATGGTAAAAATCTCCGCAGATGTTTCAGAATTGAATAGAATATTGCTGTCTGGAGGCCTCTCATAATGACCTCTTAACATGATTAATTCATATGTGGATGTTTCTTAGCCTTTCCTCCCCAGTTTTACTGAGAACAATCTAAGATTCTATCTCTTCAACTGTTACAAATTGTACACAGCAAGACTGGACTGTTTCAAATCTGCATAGCGGTCCAAGGTTGTCCTCGGGGTTTGTGGCTTGCTTACCCTTCCATCCCACAGAGCTCGTTATTCTTTCATTCCAAACTTACACACTGTTTTTTTTTTTTTTCAGTCTAGCATGTAAGGACTTTAGAAGTTTCCATTGTGTCCTAACAAGCAAAAAGCTAAACAAACTGAAACAGCAACAGCTCTTCTTAGATCTGTCAGAGAAGTGAGGACACAGGGCAAATTACTGTCCTCAAACTGGAGATACAGAAGGAAAATGCAGAGAATCACGTTACCAAAGCAGAAATCCGGGAGCAGAACCTGCCACCCCACAAACATCAGTGCTAGGGAGGAACTCCTAGGTCCCAGCTGACAAAGCTTTGAAGGATTGGTGTGAAGTGAACCACACGGAGAATTTAAAAATGCAAGTAGACTCCGCTGTATGAGAGCCTGTACATTTGGTGCCACTCTGCCAGGTTCTCACAGTAAATGTAAGAGAAAATCCCCTCCATTCGGCTGAAAAAGAAGACAAGGAACCATTTTAAAATACACCACAAGGATCTGCTATTCTTAATTGGGTCTGCCTTTGGGAGAAGCTACTTTATCCACTGGAGTTTTATCACAGCCAAAGCTACCTGGGCAGCAAGGAAAGACACAACCATAGTCCTCTCTAGCCCTCCATGGGGAGAGAAGAGGAACATTTAACTCCAGTGTTCGCAGCCCATCTTGTCACCAAAGGAGAGCAGGGGAACAAAGTTCACAGACTGGAGGACCACGCTTTCCTAAAAACGGAAACAATCGTTAAGACTAGAACACTTCTCCGATGGCTCATGGCGACGTTACAAAAGGCTCGTTTACTGAAGTTCTTTTGATGTTGTATGTCTACCTTTCAAAAAAAAAAAGTTGCACGGCTTATTAAAGGCAAAACAGCAAAGAAACATAGTTTGAAGAGACTGAACAAACATCAGAACCAGAATCGTATACTGTCCAAATGCTGGGATTACCAGATGAGTTGTTTAAAGAAAACTTAATTAATAGATGAAAGAGTTCTTGGGAAAAGTAAACAACATGGAAGAACAAATAGATAAGGAATACAGAGAAATCGAAATTTTAAGAAAGAATCGAAAAATTATTCTACAAATCAAAAACACTGTAACAGAGTCATCCTATCAACTAGGATTGAAAGAAGGAGGTGATAATTTTATTTCTAATCTGAACCATTCTTCCTTCTATCTGATCATTGTGGACAATCTACTAAGCGTGACAAAGAACTCTATGCTGAGGATTCAAGGAAAATAAGAGAGTTTTGACTTGAGAATTTTTCAGTCTAATGAGGAGGAAAGACATATATTCAATGAAAATAGAAGGAGCAGCAGCCATACTAAGAAATCTGATATATAGTCACAAGGAAAGCGTGCCATAGAATAAGATATATTTTCTGAGAAAGGGAGGAACGTTGGATTGTGGAAAATTTTGCCTTTTTAGAATTCAGTTTTCTTACTTGTAAATTTATTATTGCTACCTTATTTATTATAATAAAAAATGGCTAAAATATTGTAGAATCAAGAGGATATTACATGCCTACAGAAAATATAAGACTTGTATATTTATTTGCATAACATGATATGTTATAGTTAGTGAAAAGGCTTATCAAAAAATACAAAACATATGGAATCGGCATGTATGTGTTTGTGCATGTATGTGTCTGTGCATGTGGTACATGTGAGTGCATGCACAAAAAAATCTTTTGAAAGATACTTTAAAAATGTTAATAAGAATTTCGGGAACCTTCATTTTCTTTATTATTTTTATTTTTTTGTTAAGTGTCCAATTATTCTCAAGCCGATTTTCTATTTTAAAACACATATGTGAACATTATAAATTAAAATGAGATTGTTAAACCATGCAAATTTTAAGTTCCACTATAAAAGTACATTAAAGTTTTATAAAATTGCAGGGTAAATATGATAATGACAAATTGCAGTTTACAAGGAAAGCATGGAGGTAAAGGCATTCCGAGAAGTTCACCATACTTAAGCTGATATTTTTAGTTATATTTGAAGTAGAAATAACTCTTGAATAAATTTATTCACAGAAAATAGTTAAATTAATGAAAGTTACTTTGAGAATTTTGTGTATATATCTGAATGGGAAGCTTCTAAGGCCATCTCTTATTCATTAAGTCACAGTGCTCATGCCCCATAATTAGTGTCCTTTTTTTAGCAACAAAAATTCAAAAACAGTAAATTTTTATAAAATATTTAAAAGAAAAGCCTCAGAGATCAAAATTAGTACTTTATTATGTAATACATATACTGAATCAACTTTATTGAAAATAATAAAATTATATAAAACAGTAACAGTCTAAGATAATTGGTAGTGTGTGGTCATTATACAATAATATAATATTAAAAAGCTGTTTTAACATGAAATGATAATATTATCATCTTAACTTCTTAAAGAAAGAAGGGTCAAATTTGGACAATTTGCTGTAATTATAGTTTTTTATTTGTCTAAACTTTGTATTTTTCTTAAGTTTTTATACTCTTGTCTCTAGAAAGTTTCTGAGTATACACGCATAAACACACATAAATATAATTATTTTTAATGGCATTTCAAAAATTTACCTATTTTTTATATATGATTATAATATGGAAGCTCCGTGTTCCAGAAATTGTCAATTTTCTTTTTTCCTCAACTCTCCACTGACGCTCTCTATGGGGACTTAGAAAATGCAATTTCTCTGAGTTGGAAATGTGATCAACAGTTTTTTATTTCCAAGCAGAATATTGGCATTATCATTTGTCAGCAAAGTAGACTTGTATGATGCCTGCCAAATTATTTCATGGTTGGTTAATTATGTAGTATTTAGCATTTCTGCATTGGGCTGTCTTGGTCTGTAGCAATTACCACACTAATGATGGATACAATTTGTTCTTTGATGAAACAAATCATGATGAAAACTTAAGTAACAAATTCAGAATAAAATACACTGTGTTACAAGCACAACCTTTTATATTATATTGTCTATGATTCTGTATTATGTAGGTTAGAGTTAGGTTCTTGCAAATAGCTGCCTAAAGATTTTTACAACTTTAACAAGAGTGTAAGAAATTGCCTATATTTTTTTCATTTGAGAATCAGTATTTTATCCAAACTTCCAAATGAATGAGACTTTAGATAATTAAGTATAATAAAACCAAGAAGAAAGTTGAATAAAATATTAACACACATTTTTTTTATTAAAGCTGGGGTGCATGCCCATCGGGTTTATTGCATCAATCAAACACATTACTCTTCTAGCATTTATTGCTCTTAATTTATGAGTAAGATTATCACATCATGTTACCACTATTTAAGTGCTTTTTCTATCTTTCTGGTCAAGGGCCTGTTCCTCCTTCATTAAATCCGAATGAGTAAGTATAGAATTATATGTATAGAATCTTTAAATGCATGGTAAATTATCAGTATTATTAGCATAAATTATTTCCTGGACGATGTCAGTTACTTTAGGAAATTCATTGACATTTTAAGTTTATTAAAGAAACTAAACTTGTATCCTACTATGCAAACATGGAGAAAATAAATACATACACATAGACACATGCTACAAAGCTGAATGCTAGCTATTTGTTCAGATCAATAATAACAGTAAAACATTGGGTTGTAAAAATATCATTTTCGACCTTAAAATAAAGATTTTGATCTCTGTAGCTTATTTTATACAATTATTCCTTATATCATGTTATACATTGTTGATGAAAGTATGTGTATCTAGAAGATAAAACTAATGATTCTTGATAAAATTAGTAGTTATTTACATTAAGCATTAATAACCTAAATATATCAAAGAAATGTATTGCATATTCAGTGAGCTAGGTTTTATTTCTTGCTTTTATAAAAGAATGGCATTTATGCAAGGTACACATTATAATTCATTCACTGTAAATTTTAGTCTTTTAATGTATCCTCTTGAATTCCTTATCAGTAAAGACCTTCAAGTCACAAGTCTTCAAATTAATTAAATTCAGCAATATTAATAGGACACTTGCAGCTTTTTAAGCTATGACAATAGGTAATTGTTTTCAAATATGAAATTTAATAAAAATATAAATCACTACTGCATTAATTAGGGTTTTAAAAGAAAAAAAATCCCTTAATAAGCTATAACATCTACACTTACTAATAAAACTGAATGAATGAGATTTCCAGTTAATTCTGTTTGAAGTTATTAATTAAAACTATAGAAACATTAAATTTATATAAGATGTGTAAGATTTGAAAATCAAATACTATTATCTTTAAATGTGTTTACAAATTTTGCCATTATGAAGATGGAAGGTAATATGAATAGTTATAAATTGAAAAACTTTTTATTTCAAAAAGAAAAAATCAAATTTAAGTTTAGAGAACAAGTAAAGGGATTGCATACAATTTAGCATCTCTTGATAAATAGAATTAACTTTTAAAATATAATTATGACAGGTTATCAGAAATATAAGGAAATATTATTGTAAACACAAAAATTATTTAATTTATCCCAAGAACCAGAATGATGGCCACTTTCATTATTATTCAGTATTGTCATAGTTGAAATATAAGATAAAGATATAATAAAATAAAAAATGAAATAAAATCACAAGATAAAAACTAATAAAGAACATGAAAAATAACATAATTTGATGACATATTTTAATTATATGATTTTAGAATTATGGTCACTAGGTAAATTAATTTTTCTGGAAATAATAAAGACTGACAGTGTTGTTAGTTTCAAGGTAGATACATAAAAATCAATAATTTTATTTTTTTATTTTAGGGGTAAGTAAAAAAATGAGAGAAAATATTGCATTTGTAATTTGCAAAACTACAAATATTTTAATTTATGAATATGTAATACATTTCTTTGATATCTCTAAAATTATTAATGCTTAATGTAAAATTAAATTTTAATAAAAGGCAGAATACAAAATACTATACTTTTTGTAGAACATAAAGCAAGATCTAAATTTAAAAAGGGACAATTATTTTATGCAAAAAGCTTCAAATAATAAAAATAACCACTCTACGAAAATTAATATATTAATTTAATGCAAATCCAATTATATTACCAACAGAGTGTTTTAGTTTGTTTCATAGATGGAAGTCAGAAGGGCTGATAAAATTCTAATAATAGCTCTAATATAGCTAACATCATAATAGAATTTTTATAATTAAATTAATATTGTCTTGGAAATAAACACATATACCAATATTGACTTGGAATAAATACACATATCAGTATTGACAAACAAATCAATAGAACTGAATTAGGAATTATGAAATCACTCTCAGTATATGTGAATATTTAATGTCTGCAGTGATTCAACTCAACAGGAAAGAAGTACTAATAAATGGTGTTGACATGATTGACTCTTCATTTAGAAGAATATGTAAGAGAGATTTCTGTGTTACAAACCACATACTGAAAGCAAAATCTAAATAGTTTTAGACTTCAATGTTAAAAACAGGTTATTGATAAAATATACCAAGAAAATCAAGGAGGCTATATTTAAATTCTAGAAGCAATCTTTAAGTCAGGTAACTAAAGATAGCATAACATTTGCTATATAAATTTTTTGGAAAACTATTTCAGAATGTATCATAAACAAAGTCTATAAAATTTAAGAATTGGGAAAAAGACATTTATAGTAATAATAACACTTACATAAGAGTAAATCCAGTTGTCCAAACGTTGTAGAAGAAGATGCCTAACCTCAGTAGATAGTAAATTAATGTAACAAAGAGATAGCAATGTGTATGTTTTGGACTGGTGAAAATTAGTAATATATCTACTTCTTGTGGGGTTGTAGGAAATAGGGTATGCTCAGTCCTTGTTGGAGAAAATGTGAATTATTTCAGCATTATAGAAAATATAATAAAATTTAATGTAATTTTTAAAATTTATCTTTTCACCCAGTAATTATACTCCAAGAAAATTTATTTCATATAAATAAAAGCACTAATGCAAATTAAAATATGTATATAGATATTATTAACAGAATATTTCTCACATACAGAATGAAAACATAAGACATAAAAAACAAAATCCCTAAATAAATACCCATACTAGTATATCCATATTAAAGAACATTATCTAGCTTTTAGAGGAATGACATAATTCTACCAATTAATTCACATAGATTTCCAGGAGATAATTTTCGAATGCAAAAATGTGTTTAAAATGTGATCTCGCTATTTTTGCAAAACAACAATAAAGAGACTACAAATTGTGTGTGTGTGTGTGTGTGTGTGTGTGTGTGTGTTATATGTTTTATAAAATTATATCTTTATTTTGGAATGGAGGAAAACACAGAAGGTGATGCCAACACACTAATATAGATTACCTCGGGTGCATAAAAAGGACGAAGTAAAGCAATCAAAAAATTAAAATAAAAACATAAAATCTGTGTAGAGATGTTTACAGCAGCTTTATTCATAACTACCAAAACCTGGAAATATCTGAGATGTTCTTCAGTAGGTGAAAAAATCAGTAAACTGTGGTACAACCAGAAAACAGAATATTATTCAACACTAAAGAGCAATAAACTATCAAGCCATGAAAAGACATGGAAAAACCTTAAATATACATTACTAAGTGAAAGAAGCCAATCAGTAAAAACATCAGCAATTTCCAGGAAGAGGGTGGAAATATAATTGAATAGGTGGAGCACAAAAACCATTTAGGGTAATAAAAATACTGTCTATGATACCATAATGGTGGATAGATATCATTATATCTTTGTGTAAATCCACCAAGAGTGAGCCCTAAGGGAAACAGTGGACTTTGGTTGATAATGATGTGTGGATACGACTCATCAGTTTTAACGAATGTACTGCTTTGGTGGTAAATATTGAAAATGAGGAAGGCTATGTAAGTGTTGGAGAAGGAGGTATAGGGGATATCTTTGCACCTTCTTAATTTTCTGTGAATATGAAACTGCTGTAAAAAATAAAGTCTTTAAAAAAATTATTTGGCAAAGTATGTTTTTTTCAATAACCAACAAAAGTGAACATTTTGGGGTAGAGTGGGTCGTGGCTACTATAAAAGTTTTAGATCTAGGAGAGTTTAGATATATTTGATCAGATTTTGTTTCTTTTTGGTGCTCATATCTATGATAATCTCTCATGATAGTAAAATGGCAGCAGTAGTTTAAGACATCACATATGCAGAAAATATAAATGGAATAAGAGAAATATTTGTTGTTTTCTTGGATTTCTCAGGAAATTAATCTATAACACAACTTATTACTTGCCCATTCCTTAAAAATCATTGTGTCCAAAAAAAAAAGATTCATGGCATTTGCTTAGTTCTTCAATTTTGCTTTTCTTGAAACATTTAAGTTAGGGACTGTGATTTACTGTATATCTAATTATATTGAAATTTTTTCAGAAAATCTCTTCATGTATAAAACTAGTTTATTTTATACATTCTCTTAGCTTACAAAATTTATAAAATTTCACAACAAAAGATATAAATTTAATGAGTCTAAAACTCCATTAATGATAAAGTATTGTGACAGACTTTAAGCAACTCATTTATCATCACTATGAAATGAAGATTTTAAATAAACTAATTTATAAATTTTCGTAAACATTTTTAGTAATCATTTCATCAATTAAGTCAAACTATTTGGAAATGCAGTTGGAATTTATAGATTCAACTAGGTCTCATTAATATGGGAAATTTTCATCTCAAAAATTTACTAGATATGGGTTTATCTATGCTTCCTGTTCCTCTCAGATTTTGAGTATTGTCTTCTGCCTCACCACTAGATGACTGATAAACCTCGTGAAGAAGCAAAGTGACAGATGAAGGAAGAAGGCAGTCCTATAGAGCAATTAATCACATCTCATTTATAGTACTTGATCCATGAAAGCAAAACAGAGCCCCCCAAAAGTGAGTGAAATCATATGGCTTAATGGAAAGAGCACAATCTCTGGACCAAGATTTGGCCTAACCCCTTACTTCTAACTTTGAAAGGTTCCTCACTCTCTCAGGGTCTCTATTTCCTTGTTTGTGAAGCGAATATAATAAAATACCAGCTGCATTGTTATGAAGATTAGATGCAAATTCATGCACCCAGCTAAATGATGTACAGGTCATAGTTAATGTTTAAATATTATTTATGTTTATTACAATATTTATTAATATTTTAAAGAGAGTTGAAATACAACTAAAATGTGAAAGATTGGGCAAAAACTGAAATAAAAAAGACTTATTAAGGCAAATTTGGAAGTGTGGATTGATAGCATTTTTAAGTAGAGAAGGAGACAGTTTTTGTAGCAAGACTTTCAAAATGTAGGGTTCTGACAGGAAATTGCTGGGACAGTTAGTAATAATGTACATGTGTTGAGAACACATTACAACTATGAAAGTAAAGTCCTTCATGTGAAACTTGTCCCTCTATATCAGTTGTTTGTTTTACCAGTTTTTATGTACTTCTAGTACAAGTACAAATATTTCATTATTTGAAAGCTTTTTATACCTGCTATATTGAATTCACTTCAAATATATTCAAACGTGCATTTCTGTTATATTTTCTTTGAATGATTCTCTTTATTGATGAGCTTACTGTAAGTGAAAAACATTCAGAGACATTAAACAGATGTTTCTAACATGTGTTTAGTAAAGTGTATTTCCTCGGCAATATAAATAAATTTGTGACTTCTTTCTAAGGAATATTTTTTCCCCATGCTCTTCAGAATAAATTAAAATATTAAGATTACTATTATTTGATTCATGCTAAACTTAAAATAAGAGTTTACTCAATACTTAATCTAATAACTCCTATATGCAAAGAGGAACAATATATTTAGATTTAATCATGATATTTAAGAATTTTGTTTCCATATGAACTTCTATGCTACCATTATAATAATAGTGATTTGGTGTAGGAATAACTTTTGAACAAGTTTGTGTCACTAACTGACCAAAGTATGCACTTACACCAAATCCTAATTAGTCAATGCCGTGAACAAAATTCCAACCATTTTTATTTAGAGAATGTTTAATAACCCAGTGTTGCTCCTGGAATATAACTTATGAAATATCCTAACTGCAAACTCAGCTGCCTTGAGTCAGGCCAACCAAAGCAACATTAATATATAGAGAAAAGGAAAGAAGCACTTTGACCAAAATCTAGTAATTACATTCAAATAATTGGGACCCCGCTTTCAGTAATGCAGTTGGTATATGTTCCCAGGTGTGACAATGGGTTATGCTGATACACTCTTTGACTTGTGAATAAAAAAAAAAAAATGGCTGACATATCAATGAACCTGGCCAAGGTTAGTGATTACTCTCCAGTCATTGCATAGAATTGGTTTTCTATTAAAAAAAATAATTAACTGTTTGCTCATTACAAACCAAACCATATTGTACTTAACAGTGTCTGTTAAAAACAACTGGGCTGACCAATCTTGCTATCCTGCACTATTCTATAAAGGGAAAAGCAGATTACTAGAAACTGAGGCTGACTCTTGTTTTAAATGAGAAAGACATTGTTTAAACACATACACTAGAATTACCAGTGTTATCATCTGAATTCATTTCAGTTTTGTAGATCACATCATTTTTTCCTTAATAATAAATAAAATGTTAGTTTAAAACTTATAGAACTTAAGCCTCATTGTGTATTGTCTGAGGACATATAACATATCTGAATATTATTAGCTTATCCTCACTTTATTGAGTTAAAAAATATATTTAACACATTAAAGTGGTAAAAATGCTAAAAGATTTAACGAGAGAAGTTTTATTTGTACCTACTGGTGAGGGTGTGTCCATACTTCTTGCATTAACAGAACTCTTGAAGCTAATTTTTTGCAGGAATGGAGCTCTCCATCACTGTAACAAGGTAAAATAGGTCAAGCCTGCATGGGGCCAAACTAAAAGAAACCAATTTTCTAAATAGTTTCCCTAGCTGGAGGACAAACTAAAAAAAATCCTTGCCTTTCTAGAAAGTTGCAATAGGCTATAATAGAGTAAGGGAAAAAGAAATGGAAAAGCTTTGCTTACAAAATGGGAGGGTATCTGCCAGCAAGAATAAGAATATATCCTTTATCATCATTTTATTTCGATATTTAAGCAGAGAATTTTTCTGCCAGTGTCATCCCAGTCATTATGCCTGTAATAGATAAAAGTTAATAGGTAAAGTGAATGAAAGGCATAAATAATACACATATTAGTTTATTATTAATCTATAGATGAACGTGATTACCCATTTACTTTAAAGTAAGTTTTTAAGTGGTAAGTTAAAATAGCACAAGGTGACAGAGCTAGAAGCATTTCACAATGTCTTCAGTATTGCTTTCATTTCTATTAGAAGTCAATTTAAAGATAAATTCATTTACAAAAACTATTTTGTCCTCTAACTGTAAGTTTAAATTATTGTCCTCGTTGACAGGTTAATTTGATTTTGGAATATCCTTTATTTCTAAGTTTTAATCACCTATTTGGAAAATTATATTATACCTCTTGGGATAATTAAAACTACCCCAAGTGTCTCAAAACCAGAATTAGAAATCACTGGTTTAGGTAATTAGCAATGAGATATCTGTGGCCAATGCGTTTAGCTAAACCAGTCACCATAATTTATCTCTTCCCTGTAGTGACCTCTGAGTTCTGTAACTATCATTTATTCATTTTGATTTGATTATTCAAGTTTACATGAGCCCCGTTTATCCAGATTCACATTTATTAATTTGCCCAATAGATATTTTTTGCTTTACCTTCTCATATTTAGCCTGATGATCCTTTCTTCTCTTTATTTATCCCTCTCCTCACCTTCCCACCTTTTGTACTTCAAGCCTTTCTTATCTGCCATTTCATTTACCAGAAAGCCTCCTCCACAAGTGCTTTCTATGGCTTAGTCGCTCATTTCATTCAGATCTCAGCTCAGTGCCACCTCCTAAGGAAGCATTTCCTGATTATTCTGTACAAAATAATATATCTCCACACTTTCATCTTTTTGTAAATTTTTTCTTGATTTTTTTAGCCTGTTTTACTAATTGATATGATTATATATAGCATTTGTTGTTTGTCTCATGTTGTATTATAAATTCCATGAGGACCCATTTTGTTATATCAAAATTACATTCTGAGCATATGCAGCAGTGCCTGGACCATAGTAGGTATTGCCTTAGTTCAAGCAGCTGTAACAAGATAATATAGGCCGAGTGGCTTAAAAATTAAACATTGAATTAAAAAAAATAAAAAATAAGTTATTTCTCACAATTCTGGAGCATGAGAAATCTGAAATCCGGGTGCCAGCATGGCTGGGTGTGAGCACACTTTCCTATCTTCTCACATGGACGGGGTTGGACGGCAGGTATGGGGCAGAGCGAGTGTTCTTGTGTTCCTTCTTACAAGGTCACTGACTCCATCCCAAGGGTTCCACCCTCACAATCTAATTACCTCCCAAAGGCCCTATCTCCAAAACCATCATAATAGTTATTTTGGTTTTAGTAAGTATTTGAGAAACACAAACATGCAATCCATAACAAGTATTACATACAGGATTGTCAAATGGAGCTTAAAAAGAGGTGTTTTTTTTTTTTCTGTTGTTTGTGTGTGTGTGTAATCTGAGACTTTTAGAAAAATGTTTAAACACCTGTTCTTGGATATTGTTTCATAACTTAATTAAAAATATATATATATATATATTTCCACATTAAATTTTGGTGGGCTAGTATTAAGAACTACCTGTATAATTCAAATGACAAGACAAAAAGCACTAAGCCAACATCAGCCCTAGAAAGCCATTGCAAAGCAGATGCTGGAGGAAAGTTTACTGTTATGTGAATGTGAGAAATGGAGTTAGGCAAACTCTAGCTTAATATGATGGGAGTCACTGAGACAGTTCCTGAGTAGAGTAATTAACGAAGAATCAGCAACTGTCTCTTTCAGGAAATCAGAAACAATTGTTAATAAACAATAATTAATATGTAACTTAGTGGGGGTGATTCTACCTTAAATGTCTAGGAAAATTATAAATGTATCTCTTCCTCCAGAATATGAGGTAAAACACGATTTTAATACTATTGTAAGTGAGGAAATATTTTAGCCACTGGTTCTCACATATTGGTTTTTCTAAGAGTGTTTAGATATTATGGCCTTGTGATCTTAAAATGTGCTACTATAAAGTGGAAGAAAAACTTCTTTTGCTCTCCACATGGTCTTGTTCAGGTCATTTAAGTTATTAAGCAGAATATGAAAACATTCAGAGTTCTAAGCTAATTATAACTTGATAAGCAGACTTTCAAAGCATGGAATCCCAACCCTCATGTATATCTACATTTTTACTTTGTCTTTTTAAAATGTTACTTTACCTAACTTGATGAAACTGGTCTACTATAATAGTATAAAATAATGAATCCTCTTCTTACTCTTTTCTAAGCTTTTTTTAATCTTTAAAGTCAACACTACACAATTTAGTTTGCACCTATTTTCTAATTAATTTTTGTAGTAATTATGGCTGTACTATAAGCCATATATTATAAGCCACTTATATCATAAGCCATTTATTTATTTATCTATCTATCTATTTATTTATTTATTATTTATTTTTATATTTTTTTAGGTGAGGCAACCCTTGGTTGACTTCGTAGATTGCAAGGACCTTGTCAGTTTACAATCTCTTATTTTTTAAAATTTTTATCCCAACAGCAACTGGTCTTCCTAGGTGCTCCCTCTTCCAAGTACCAACGAAGTCTGACCCTGCTCAGCTTCTGAGATCAGATGGGATTGGCCTCATTCAGGGTAGTATGGCCGTAGACATCATAAGCTTTTTAAAAACAGGACTTATATACTGTGTTTCAATATCAATCAAAAGACAATTTTTAAATTAAAGTATGTTCTTATTACTACCTGAAGTATTTCTTAAAGCATATAATTTCACCTAAAACTTTAGATATGTTGATATTCAGTGTTAAATATTTAATTCATCTAGCATTCCCAAATCTTCAAACTTCCATATTAATTTCTATTCTACCTTTGTATATCTATTACTAGTGAAATAATTTTCTTACCCATTCAAGCTAAATACCTCAGATTCTTCTTTTCCTCCTCTATCTCTTTCTTAGCCTTCAAATCCAAATTACAGTCATATGTTTTTAATTATATCTCATTAATTTTTCTCATAATCACCTTTGTCTTGATACTATTTTTGTGGTTGAGATTTTTATGATGGTTCTTACTGGTTTTCCAGATTCTAATTTCTATGCTTTATATTATATACATATATATTTATATAAATATATATAAATATATATGTATATATATAAATATATATATATGTGTGTGTATATATATATATATATATGTGTGTGTGTGTGTGTGTGTTTTAATCAAGCACAGCACTGATAAAAACTTGTATTAGATCTCTTTATAAGTAGGTTAATGTTTAAATTTCACACTGTGCATTTAAACTTGACCTACCTTTCAGACCTTATCAACAACTATTGCTTTTTATTATGTCCTCCTTAAATAAGAATACATAGCCTTCCCCAATAATTCTTATTTTCTTGCTTTTATGCACTAATTGTGCCATTTCTTCCCAATGAAGTGCATGATTTTTTTTCTTAGTGATATAAAATACTTTTTAAACTTTAAAACCAGCTCAAATAAGATTTCCTCTGTGATTTCTTTCTTTACACTGCCAGTCACTGCATTTATTTAATATACAGGCATACCTCAAAGATACTGCAGGTTTGGTTCTAGACTACTGCAGTAAAGCAAGATATAATGCATGTGCTGGTGGAGGGTCTTGTATTTGTCTGGAAAAAATATATATAACATCTGTGAAGAGCACTAAAGAAAAATGCAATAAAATGAGGTAGGCCTGTAATACATATGAATTACTTGTATTTAAATAGCTACATTTTTCTTTAATATATTTATTGCATTCTGTTTCATCTCACTTGTAGTCCTCAATTTCCTTACAAACCTAGAGCATGTCTTATTCAATTTTATATTTCCAGATGTGAACTAGACAATGTCTTACAGGTAGAGAAAACTCAGTAAAAAGAAGTAAAGCCAATGAATGTCAAAATGAATGAAGAAAGAAGTGATGGATTCAGTTGCATGCCCACATTAGGAAGGCATGTGGTGGAGAAGTAACAGAACATGAGATTAGATGAGTGTGAACCATAGAGCAATAAAGGAAATGAGGCTTTACCGGAGCTGGCTTCTTTCCTGAGCTTCTTCCCGCCTAGCTTACCTCAGTGTTTCCTGCACTACTGTGAAACCATCCTTAAATATTTCCTCTTTAAAGTCAGGTTGTTCAAAAGATATGGTGTCTCTTACCCCTAATTCAGCTATTGTAATTGAGATACATTCATAAAAAGCCATATATTGCTAATCATCTTTTCATATATAGCTAAGGTTTCTTGTTGACAGAATTCTCAACTTTCTTATTTCTCACTCTCATAAAGGTATTAGTACTCCACACTTAATGAATAGACAGGAATGGACTGTTTAATTGGCTTTGTAGACCTCCGTAGGTTGTCTAAGCTGGTAAAAACACCTATGTGATATGTGTGTTTTCTGTGTGCACTTATGTTATGTGGACAGGATGGAAGTTTCTTCCAGAGTCCATGCTATGAAACTCTAGTTGCCTTATCTCTCCTCCAAATAAATATATGATAATAATATATTCTATACCTTGAAACTTGTGACTAAGAGGTAAAGTGTCTTGATCAATAATACAGTTAGTATGTGACAGGAGTTTAGGTTTTCCAAACCTTATTCTAAGTTTTAATCCAGGGTTCCTTTTGCTATATTAACTTTGCATCTCATTAAAGAATGGGTAATAGAGATCCAGTCATATCTTATTAACTATCAAAACATATTTAAGCTTTGTTTACTTCTGTAAAACAGTCTGCTTTAATTTCAAATTGAAAAAAAATTAGGAAAAAAAAAAAAAGCAAAAAGGATTTCCCCCCTCCCACAGTATGTTAAACTAATAGTTCTCTCCTAAAACCACAGGCATCTTGATAGCATTAATCTGATATTTTGTGGCAGTAAACTGCACTTTAATTGATCCATGATTTAATCTATGTTGTGGTGCTGACAGGAAAATCTGAGGTACTGAAAAATAATTTGAGGTGTACCAAATGCCTCTGTGATTTAAAACGTCTTTATAGTTTTCCAATAGTGGCTGCAGACTGAAACTGGAAATATCGGGAACAAAAACACAAAGTATATTTTGACAATATTTTGATATTTTAAAATGAAAAGAAAACCCAAATCCAAGCAAATGTAAGAAACCAAGAAATAAAATAAACATATCCAGCCATATGCTGCTGACGCACCGTTTCCATTCTGAAATCTTGCAATTTAACAATGAAAACACATTTCCCTGACCAGAATTATCCTGCCCAGTTGCACATTATTTGGTGATATAAAACCACCTTACAAAATACAGGTGTATGCCCTCGGGACTTCCTCCGCAATACATAATTCAGTTTGCATAACAACTACTCTTTTCTCCCACTGAGCAAATGAGCAAATTAGATGAGGTAAGGGTTGGAGGTGGAAAAGGGAAGAAATAAGGAAAGATCTTCGTTTGTGCCAGCTGTGTAGGAGAACATGTAAAGGCTATGTTATCTCACTCAGCACAAAGAATCCCTGGATTTCTTTTTTTTCACCGCAGAGCAGCAGGTTTTCCCTCCTCCTTAGTCATTGGACCCAACAATAGTTCAGAGACAGCTCCGTTCTTTGGCTTTTACTGTCTGTTAAAATGCAGAATTGAAAGAACACTATAGAGTTTTGATTTAGTATATTTTTCTTCCTCACAGAAACAAAAACCTAAAGGAAGTTCAGGCTTTTCTAAAGGAATCCAGAAACCACAAATAAAACTCAGAATTCAAAGGACAAACCATTGTCTAGGCATCCTATTATTCCGGGCAGTGTTAGGTCCACTGAGAACTTCAGAGAAACCTGAGGATGCTTATGTAAATTCCCTCGCAGTGGGAGAGAAATCTAGTGTTATCCATGCCATTTAAATAGATACTTGAGGAGCTCAAAGGGGAAGATGTGGTAAGCAAATGGTACACTGTGTCAAGAGACCCGGAAAATGTTAAACCTTACATAAAAATAAACCCCTGAGATTAATGAGTGTGCAGAAGTTAAAACTGGATGAAAAAGAAGATAATATGTAAATGTGACAGAATTTATATTACCAACCCTTTTAACATTTCTAAAATATGGGTTCAGCAAGGAGATTTATTTATAATACTATCATGTTTTGAATTTTATTTGAAGAGACTATTGTTTTATCAAAGAACATACTGCGAAAGACAAAGACTTTGTAAGCACGGGATAGAAAAAAAAATCACCCTCGTGACAGTACTAGGAAGTGTTTTGTATTTTCTTTTTCCTCCGTTGACTTTAATTAATCTCTCTCTCTGGATTTCTGTGAGCTGGAAAAAAGGTTTGATTTTTGTTTTTGGAGCTTGCCTGCCAGATGGGGTTCTTTGAACTATCACTGCTATAACTCTGCCAACCACAGCATTCATAGCTAAAGATTTTAATTTGTTTTACAACCAGACAAAAGTAGAACAAGAAACTCTGAGCAGTGGAGTGGAGAGGCGAGGGTCAACCTGGAGGATGCAGATGGCTATTAGTAAGTTAGGCATCCAATGCCCATCTCTTTCTGTTCCTTCTTTCTAATTATTATAAAAAATCTCTGGTATTTGAGGCCAGATTATTATTTTTTTTATTTTTTAACCACATACTGCTATCTTTACAACAATAATCTAAACAGAAACTAGAATTTTTTTTTCTTTTTTACAATCTACAGGGCAATGCCTTGCCTGTAGTAGTTACCATTAATTTAAATTTAAACGAGGTCAAATTAAGGCAAGCTTTCTTGTTTAAGAAATTGCATGCTAGAAAAGTCAGGCAGAAGATTTCTCATAAACATTTTTAAACATCACAGAGTATTAAATGAATTTAATTTTGAAATGATTAACTTCACTGAAACTTATTGTTTTCACACTAGTCAGAGATTCAATTCACACCACAAGGAACTAAGGATTCTTACTGATATCTTCCTCTCCCCAAACCTCCAGCCCCCATGTAGCCTAAATATTAGCTTACTAATGTGACACCCCATTTTCTCTCTGATCTAGGACAATATGTGATAGAAGCATATGGAAAGGCAAAGCAGTCAAATAGAATCGAGAAATTAAGAAAAAACTTTTTTCTTTAAACTTGATTTTTAATTATAGCTAATATTAAGAGGTTGTAAGCAAAGGGGATTGGACTATTTTCACAGCTGAACCAAGGTTGAACCAAAGCAAAGAGCAGTAATTTTTTTTCCCTTCTTTTCTTCTTTTCCTATCTTCCATCCTTCCTTTCTTCTTTGTTTCCTTCTTCCTTTTCTTTTTATTTTCTTGCTTTCTATTTTTTTCATTTTTTTCTTCATGATATTTGCTGATGAATCTACTATATACTAGGTAATATAATAGGCATTAATTATCCTATACATGTTTATTAAGGAGACATTTATTTATTCATTTATAAATTTGAATTCAATAAATATTTAACCGATGTCAGGGTTCCTTAGACTTTGGAAGCTAAATGGTAAACAGTAGAAACACATTCCTTATTCTCATGTAATTTGGTAGATAAACCTAAGCAGTAAGAGTTCAAAATTATTATAAAGTTGCTTAGTTATTCAAATAAAGTTACTCAAAGAGTTATAAAGACTAAAATAGTCACAAATCTAAATTTTCTTAGGCATTATTTGCTGTCCTTGAAACTAAATGCTAGTTAGCGCTGTTTCAAGAGAAAAGAAAGTATTACTCAATGATCAATGATTCTAATGCTAATCATGATTTTCAAAGAGATGAAGAGGTAGCAGTTAAAAGCATTGCAGTAGCCAAAGAACATAAATCTATGTACTGCATGCAGTTCTAGAGTTTGCTCTAGTTTACTACTTATATGTCTAGATCAGACTTCCTTATTTTCTTACATTTTGTTATAAAAATTATAAGCATATAGCAAAATTGAAAGAAATATACAGTGAATAACTATACAATCACCACCAAAATTTTAAAATTGTAAATATGCTGATATATCTGCTTTAGAAACTCTTTTGAAGTATGACTTTTGGCTTAAAATAGATTCAAACATAGGCAACTAATCATGTCAAGAGCAATGCTGTAGCCATATTAGATCACCATTATTTCATAGACAATCTAATAGAATCAATTTTAATGTCCATTGGAATCAAGTCATTACAGAAAAAAAATCACATGTTAAGGGGTATAAGGTTTAAAATTATCTTGGCATATAAATCCATAAAATAATAATGCTTATTCTCATTTTTATTAAGATTTCATTATGTGTAATGGGGGCAAATCTTGCAAAAGAAAACTAAAGTTAATTAAAATAATAGTTCAATGAAAATAAGTGAGATTTTAAAAAACAGACACATTATGATTTTCTCCCCAAATTATTATCTTCATCAACATACTAATTATATTTAATATTATTTAATTCTTTGTAAATGTCATTTACACTTATTATTATTATACTTTGCAAATGTTAGCTTAATGGTGTACAAAAGAATCATAGCAAAACAGGATACAGTTCTGTATAGTAAAAAAAACAGGTGTCTGTAATTTTGCAGAACTGTATTCTAGACAATGATCTATAAGAGTTTCTTTTCTGTCTTTAAGAGTGATTTCGTGTGTGTATGTATATATGTGTATATGTATGAAAGAGAGAGAGAGAGAGACAGACAGACAGACAGACAGACAGACAGACAGACAGACAAAGAGAGAGACAGAGAGGATGAATGTAACTCTAAGTTTCCTGCAGTCAGTTCTTCAATCGCCTCTTTTGATAGCTATAGTGTCCTTAAAGTGATTGGTATGATTTGGATTTTTCTGTATGAGTTGTGGGAATTGATTAAGTAGGGTAGGGTAAGTGGTCCTTTATTATCCTTATTTCAACTCCACGAAAAGCGTAGCACAGTACACTTTTCTAGTCACAGGACCATGCAACTTCAGTGTGGCTGAGATTAACTCTTTTTAACACAATGACTTTGATCTGGCTCTGGTTTCATCATACATACCTTACCCACCCAGACCTTCAGCCTCCACTGACTAAGCATGGAATTCAAAGGCCCTGTGATTTTGATTCAGCTCTTTTACTTTAACTTAGGGTGTGATCACGTCATTCTCTCTTTTTCTCAACTCCCATTAGAAATGTTTTTTAATACAAATGTTAGTACTTACTTTCTCATCAACACTAAAAGTTATGTTTTTCATATAGATCCATTCATTTATTTCATATCATTTCTTATACCAGCAACCATGTGTCTTTTGGATGACCTAAGTATAAATAGATAAATAACAGTACCAAGTAAACAGATTGTCGATCAAAACGTGGACTCTGTCGTGTAACAACTGGACATGAAAGTCTTATTCTAGAATTCTCAAGAGGGCTGCAAATATAATCTTCATAGATAAGTCAAGAAGACAGGGTAGGTCAGCAGTCTGAGGAATGAGAAAAACAACAGTGTCCTTTACCCATGGAATCCAATGCCCAAAGGAACTCATAGTCCAAAAAATTTCTATCCTCTATATGCAGAATAAGAATGACAATACAGACACCAACGCTAACATAATATGCAGCAGGCTTTTTTTCTAAGGGCTTTACGTATATTAACTCCTTTAATGCCCCCAAACTGTTTCAGACAGGTAACATGATGCACTTGAGTAAAATAAGTTTGAAACAGGTTAAGTAATTTGCCCAGTTAGGGTCATACAGTCAGAAAACTATTTCCCAGGATCTGAACCAAAGCAGTTTGCTTCAGAATCCATGCCCCAACTTCTTCTTCAACGCTAGGATTCTTTTTTGAGGCAAGCAGAATGACCCACATTTATATTGAAGGTAATTGACCTACTATGTAGAGTATTTCAGTTCCAAAAGAACCATCCACAGTCAATGAAAGACATTAGGCAACATGATCCCATCTCCAAATATTTATTTTGAGGATCACAACAAACAAATAGATTAAGAACAAAGAAATTCTTTCAGTCTTGTATATTTGTGTATTAATTTAGCCAGAATAGGCAACCATTCTTGTGTATTTAATGTAATCCTTCATTGGCATTTTTTTTTGTAAAATGTGTAATATTGTTTTATATGCATAAATAAATGTTTTCTATATTGCATTGTTTCTTACTGTCTTTTCACTCAGTTCCATGTGCTAAAGACCCATTCGTCTTGACATATAAATATCTTCTTCATTACTTAAGATGGCTGAATTGTATCCCATATGTCCTTTCACCACTTGTGGTTTTTTTTTCATCCCCCAGGTACAGACAAATATTACAATCAAATTATCATCTTCACAATTTATGCAGCATTTAATATTTTTAAGTATTTTATATATATATATATATATATATATATATATATATATATATATTACATATCCTACTTATTTTGCTATCATAATTGAATTTCTTAGATTTCCTTTCAGTTTCATTCTATATCTCAGTTTAATGTGATATTATTATGTTCTGTAAAATTATTCTTTGAAGGGCTACTGAGATTTAGTGCTATGACTTAATATGACTTAATTTATTAGGAGTTCTATTATTCAGATAAAATCTCCTACTAAATCCAATAATCAACATCAATTACTCTTTAATGATGAGGAAAAAAAACAGGATACATGTGTTTTTCTTCTAAAAACTGTGATTGAGTCTTTAGAAAGAAAGAAAAAAATGAATCACACCTATAGAAGCTAATTTAACATTTCTGGAGCATTCCAGT
The DNA here is from genome assembly GCA_004027375.1 of Macroglossus sobrinus. NCBI lineage: Eukaryota > Metazoa > Chordata > Mammalia > Chiroptera > Pteropodidae > Macroglossus > Macroglossus sobrinus. The sequence continues at coordinate 603,098 of PVKZ01000753.1, forward strand.
TATGTCTCTATTTAGTTTCAAACTCATGTTCACTTTGAGACAAGCTTCTAAATTTTTATCCCATGGTATGTGCATAAGTTGGAAATATAATATCTACCAGGGTAAAGATGATTTAAATATCAAGTTATTCATATTTAATCAAGTGCTCTCAAACTGTTGTTGAAATCTTATTGAAAAATAGAGTGCTATTCCATTAATACTGTTTTTTTTAATACCATAAAAACTACTATATAAAGAGAGGTTGCTTTAACACCTCCACTAACAAACATTTTGACTAGGAATGAATGTTACATGGGAGTCGGGGGTGTGGATGTTAGTGGTTTAACATGAGAACAAGGATCTCTTTGTTTCATTACTATTTCAAAATAATTATTTCTACCATATCTGGGATAGCTATGCTGAAATGGCTCCTGTGATTCATTCCTAGTCAGGTTCACAGGCACAAGCCTACTGATAATCCGCCAACAGATCGCTTTCCCACACAGCCTTATCTTTAATACCCTTCTAGCAATACCGTGCACTGATGATACCAAAGTAAGAAAAAAAAAAAAGTAACTGTGTTTGGGCTAAACAATACTGTTCATTTAGCTTAAAAAAAATTGAAGGTGAAAAAAGAGATGTCATGTAGAAGGAAGAATAAATTCAGGAGAGAAAGAACATATTCCACTGAATTGTTCACTTAGATACTAAAGAAGACAAATAATAACCACATAGAATTTTTTTTTATTTATACCAAATACAAGAACCATCAACGACTTCTCTTTTTACTCCAAAACAGGACTTTCTTTACAACTAGTATTAGCACACGTACAAACTATAGTAAGCAGGTTCACTAGGATTTTAAAAAGAGAAAAAAATATATGTAGGAAATTCTCAAGAGTTAACTGAAGATAGAAATGGGGTCAGGGGGTAGAAAGTGGAGCAGGAGAAGCAAGAACCAAGATGTTATATGCTCCCCCATTGGCAGCAAGTCCTGACTTCTGACAAAACCATAGTATGACTAGTTTGCATTACAGTCTTAATGATAACTGAATCATTATTATCAGGTCTTCCCCAAAAGAATGTAAATGTAAATGCTATATTTTTTTCTTTTACTTTAATCAAAATTACTGAACACTTACACTTAAAAATGTTTTTAAAATACACTGATTAGCTTAATTATTTACTTAAGTAATATCTCATTTAGGCAAATGTTAAATTTGCTTTTATTACACTGTCTGGGTTCAAGTAGAGTCAAGTCAAGTAAAAAAAAAAAAGAGGCTGATTTCAATAAAACCTGGTTAGAGTAATCCCAGAAGTAGATAATTCACATAAAAATAATTGAGAATTCTTTGTATGTGATGAAGAACGAGAACCCTCTAAACTGTATAACTCGCTATAATTCAAAAGACAAGTCTATACTTTAGAGGTTTTTTTCCCTAGTCCTAATAATAGTACAAGTAAAAAAAAAAATTATTATACTATGACTGTGCTTGTGGGATGACTGGGCTATTGGCCATATTTAGGGGCTGGCTTCTTGAAGCAGCATAAAACATGACCACTAAAGAAATATAAATTGAATTTGATAAATTTACTATAACATTTCTTGATATTAACAGATGATTTGAGTGAAGTAATGAAAAGTGATGGTCTCACCAATATAATGTGCAATAAATCTGGTTTTATGATCAAAGCAATGAGCAAGCAGTTATACATAAAACCATCAAGCTAAAACCACTTAAAAATACTAAATTTGATTTAATAACCACTTTTAAAATGCTTAATATGCTTTAAAATTGTAAATTTTTTTTCCCTCATAAAATCTCCACAAGGCAGGTATTGTTATCCCAGTTTACAGATAAGGAAATCAAGACTAGAGTATAAATAACAAAAAGTCATGCAGTTGGTAAATGGCAGAGCTAGAACTGAATTCAGGCAATTTAATGATGTTGTTCATGATTTTAAGCCATCGCACTCTGAATTGTGTCGACAATAGTTGTTTAAATAGGTCAGGAAAGTGAAGAGGCTATATCTTCAGTTTCAAGGCAGCACACAATTTTAAAAATGGAAGCAAATACACCTATGTGGCCACACATCTATTTGTGCACACAGAGGAAGAAAAATGTGAGTTAGAGTTCGATCCGCAGAAACTCTTGCTCGGACTTTTCTCTTTATCATAGCCCATTTCTCAATCATTCCTTTCTTCACCTCATTGATGACATTTCTACCCATCTCTTAAGTTTGATGTTATTCTGCTTTGGGGAAGCACTTTTCCAGTTATTAAAGAAGACAGGAGCTTATAGCATCTCTTTTTTGATGACATTCTCGGCATTTTCTAACCTCTCATAAATGAAAGGTAGATGAAGCTGATTTTTCTTAACTAATCTTTGTTAAAATCAAACATGATCTCAATCTCAGCTTTCTTGGATATAAAGGCCAGTGTTCTTGCCCATCTCTCAAAGCTCTTTAGCATCTGTCTCCTAGTTCCATCAGTATTAACTGTTGTCCTGACTTTTCTCTGTCAAGCACATCTTAAATTTGTTGAGAACTGATCTCAAATAACTTTTGAAGTTTAGGGCCACTCTTGGCCACTGTTCCTCATTGGCTGGTGGGACCTTTCACCATCAAAAATTCTCAGATTATTTTGATCACAGGGTGGAAATATAACCTAATGGTTAAAAATAAAAAATTTGAAGACAGACTGCCTTTGGTTGATCAATTTATAGTTCTTTCTCATTGAAAAGTTTAAACTCTCTGTTCCTTTTGTAAAAAACAAAGATAATTATAACATTTGATTGTTTGGAAGATTTAATGAACTTTTTTTTTAAGTGACACTCAAAAACTTATTGGATATAAACATGTTTAATACATATTTGATAAATTATTCTTAATAATATATGCTACTATATAAAATTTATTAGATAAATTTTATAATTTAAAAAGTATTAAATGTGAGCATAAACCATTGAAAAATTAATCTACCTAATTTCATTTTGCCTTACTTTGTTGATCTTTTTAAATATCTCCATGCTATTTTGCTTCATAGTAAAGAGTTTCTGTTTATTTAATAACAATAAATTAATTTAAAATGATTAAATAGACTTTTCAAAAAAAGAAATGCTTTTAAGCTTAAATTTTAAATGTACTGCTTTAAACAAAATTGGGCATAAAATAAAATTTTAAATAATTTAAAATATAGTTAAAACAAAATTAACCACAAATAATGTGATAAGTCTAATAGCTGTTAATCTAAATAAATATGCTTTTAATCATCAAATGCCATTTAGTTAACCTACAATAACTGGCTTATTAGGTTTTAATTAAATTATATAAAACTCCATTTAAATTGTTCATTAATGTTACATTTTTTCTACTGCTTTGTACTTATCTAAAATATTTCAGTTTTGCTGAAATAAAAGTTGAGAGAAGTTGAATTTGTCTCATACCTTTGCTGGAAATTCTATACTTGTACCTCATAAGCTTTAAGTACTCTTAATTATGGGGCAGTCATTTACAAATTTAAAACAATGCTAAAACCTGAAAGAAAAATAAAGGAAAAGAAACAAGCTTCGAAAATATATGTTTTTATATATAAATTTGCAGATATAAAAATTTATATTCTTTGAGCTATAAATTCAATACTAGACATCCTTCGAGTTTTAATTCAATACTATAAATTTTTTTGCTCAAATTAAGATGTTTAGTTTCATGTTTTGTTTCTCATGCTACAACCAACCACTTACTTAAGGAGCTTTACTTCCATTTATAAATGACGTTTAGAAATCAAGATCTGAGTGCTGGATGTGCTTAGTGCTACTGGAGTATCACTGCTTCTAACCTTCTTAATAGAATTAGGCTACACACACACATATACACTTAATTAATGTATACCCACATACCTATATTTATTTATGCTTCTATATATCTACATATCTATGTATTTAAGAAAACACATGGTGTTCATACCGATACCAGACACTCCAACTTGAAATGACAAGATATATATTGGAATTCTTCTTTGGGTTTTGTTGTTGTTATTGTTGCTGTTTTGACAAATTTTTTTTTAGACAATGAAAAGCTTTGCTCCATGATGTGCTTTTTAATTCCTTTTCAAAGGTCTATTTTTTGTTGTTGTCCAAACTCATTCAGAGAATGATTATTTGCTTGCCCAATATTAAGTATTACAGAGAGTACTTCCACTTTCAACTTTAACATGTAAAGAGCTTAAAAATTGCCTAACAGGAAATAAAAAGCTAAAGAGATTGAAAAGTTAAATTCTTCTTGAAACTGTAGGAGAGGGGATACACAAGACAAATAATGCACCCAAGACTGAAGCGGCAGGGAAAGCAGCAATTGCTATAAGACTCAGTGCTAGGGTAGGAAAATCTGAACTGTAATTAATTTGTTGGAGGCTCAGTGTGCTCAATTCTGAGAGTGAAAAACTCCAGGAGGACACAGACAGAGGGGGACACTTGCTTATCTCCAGGAGCTCAACAGATTACAAAGCACAGGAAAAACAGCAACAAAAAAAGTGTGTGTGTGTGTGTGTGTGTGTGTGTGTGTGTGTGTATAAAATATATATTTGAAGTGTGTGTATATATATTATATATATATATATTTGAAGTGTGTGTGTGTGTGTGTGTGTGTGTGTATGAAGACAGCAGCAAGAATCAGAAACAAACATTTTTTGCAGAGATATTAAAATTTTCAGATGAGGAATTTAAAACAAACATGACTAATATGCTAAGGGCTTTCATAAATAAAGTAGATAGCATGCAAGAACAGATGGGCATTGTAAACAGAGATAAAAATTCTAAGAAAGAACCAAAAATAAATGCCATAAATAAATAAATAACACAACACACACACACACACACACACACACACACACACACACTAAAATAAATGAAGAAGGCCTTTGATTAGCTCATTAGTAGACTGGACACAGCTGAAGAAAAGATCTCTGAACTAGAGCATATTTCAATAGAATCCTTGAAAATCAAAAAACAGAACAAAGATGGAAAAATACAGAACACAATAATCAAATATTATGGGACAATGAAAAAAGGTGTAACATATGTGTAATAGGAATACCAGAAGGAAAAGAAAGAAGAAAAAAAACAGAAGAAATATTTAAGATAATAATTACTAAGAATTTTCTTGACTTAATGTCAAATACTGAAACAGAAAGGTCAGAGAACACCAACCAGGATAAAAGTCAAAGAAGCTACACCTCAGCATATTATTTCCAAACTACAGAACGTCAAAGATAAAGAAAAATCCCAAAATAAGCCAGAGAGAAAAAGACATCTACAGAAGAATAAAGATAAGAATTATATCTAACTTCTCAGAAACCATGCAAGCAAGAAGGGACTGGAATGAAAAGTGTGTTAGAGGAAAAAATGACAACTTAGAATTCTGCATCCTGTAAAATTATTGTTCAAAAGTAAAGAAGAAATAAAAACCTTCTCAGATAAACAAAAATTGTAGTGGTTTGTTGCCAGTAGCCCTACTTTACAAGAAATGTTAAAAAAAAATTTTAGGGAGAAGGAACATAATAAAGTCAGAAACATAGATCTATGTAAAATAAGAAAGAATTTTGAACAAGGGATATGTGAAGATAATAAAAAGCAAACTTATTTTTTTTATTCTTAATCTAATAGAAAACAATTTGTTCAAAATAATACCAACAGTGTATTTGTTTACATATGCATGTGTATATCATAGAAATGTGTGCTTATACATAAGTGAAGTGAATGACAGCAAAGATATGAGAGAAAATAGGATTATTTTATTATTATGAAGTACTCCCACTATCTGTGAAGAGAATGAGAAGACTTATCACAGACTGGGAGAAAATATTTACAACTTACAGGGGACTGTTATCCAAAATATATAAAAATAAATGATTAAATGAATAAAATTCAGCAATAACAGAAGAATCCAATTTGAGAACTAGGACAAAGACTATAATAGACATCTTACCAAAGAATACATACACATGGCAAATAAGCATATGTTATCAGATAAACAAACAAACAAACAAACAAACAAATAACTACAATGAGAAACCACTACATACCTGTGAAAATGACCAAAATCTGGACCCAACAACACCAAATGCTGGCAAAAATATGGAGCAACAGGAACCCTCATTTATTTCTGGGAGAAATGAAAAATGGTACAGCCACTCTGGAAAGCTGTTTGGGGTCTCTTACAAAATTAAGCATACTCTTATCATACAAGACAACAATAGTGTTCCTTGTTATTTATCCAAAGTTAAAAGCTTAGATTCACACAAAATCCTGCACTCAAATGTTTATAGCAGGTTTATTCACTATTGCCAAAATATGGAAGCAATCGTGATCTTCTTCATTAGGTGGGTGGACAAATAAATGTGGTACATCCAGACAATGGAATAAGCTATCAAGCCATGAAAAGACACAGAGAAACTTTAAACATATACCTAAGCAAAATAGGCCAATCTAAAAAGACTACATAGTATATGATTTCAACTATAAAACATTCTGAAAAAAGGCAAAATTACGGAGACACTACAAAGATCAGTGGTTGCCAGGGATTTGAGAGAGAGAAAAAAAGGAATACGCAAAGCACAAAGGATTTTTAGGACAGTGAAAATACTCTACATGATACCGTAAAGATGGGCATGAGTCATTATACATTTTTCAATGCATTCTGCAACACTCAGAGTGAACTGCGGTGTAAACTATGGACCTTAGGTGATTATGATGTGTCAATGTAAGTTCATTAGTCGAAACAAATGTACAACTCTGGTGGGGGTGTTGATGACGGGGAGGCCATGTGTACAGGGATAGGGAGTACTTGAAAATATTTGTACCTTCCCCTCGATTTTGCCGTGAACCTAAAACTGCTCTAAAAAAATAGTCAATTAAATAATAAGCAAACAAACAAAAAATCAGTGCTGCTGACCATGGAAAAAGTAAGTATGAAGGCAAGATTTTTTTAACTCTTCTTTTTCTATGAGTCATTTTTGCAACTATTCCAAACTTTGATATAAGAAAGAGGAATTTGCATTTTATTTTATTCCTTTTTTTAATTGAAGAAATTATTTAATTTTTTCTACCCCCGCATCTACCTTCTCCCTTAGCCCTGTTAAGAAATTTGTATTTTAATCTTTCAAAGCAAAATACATTTATAATGTGATAGTCTATTAATAGAAAAGATAACTATTTGAAAGGCAGGAATCCAGGAGTCTTCTCTCTCCCTTGATCATTGTCACTCAGTCATAGGCAAGTCACAGCCTGTGGGGTCAGATGGGCCAATTTATTCTTCTTTTCCAATTTATATGGCTAGAATAGTGACAGAATTCAAGGTCCCTACATGTGGTAATCATTTCTCTCTTCTGAAAATGCTGTTTTACTTTTTGATTTAGGGTGATAAGTAGAAGCCCTGCTACAGAGAAACTAAGCATCCTTCAATTTATATCTATCTGACAGTCATAAATTATAAAATATCAAGAATTGCTTGCTATGTGGGGCTACTTAATTTTAACCAACTAAAATTTTGATAATGTCTGCCAGAGCCAACGAATTAATATTTCCATTTTGTCAGTTTTTATTTTGTGTATTTCTCAGCTATGTAGTTTTGTGCATAAACATGGGATTACTTTGCATTCTTCATGGATTTACTCTTTTATCTTAGCATATTATTCCTTTCAGCCTCAGGTAATTTTATTTGCTCCAAAGTCTATTTTATGTGATCTTAACATAGCCACGCTTACATTGATTTACCTAATGTTATCACAATATATAATTTTATATTCTTTTACTTTCAAATTTATTTGAAGTGAGTTCTTGTAGATGACACAGATTTAGGTCTTGAACTTGAATCCATGCTGCCAGCTTCTTTACCTCAAAGTTTGAGATAAAGAGAAAGGAAGCCCAAGAGACCCACCAACATGACATAACTTGTGTCCCAAGGACTTAATCTAGTGTGTTTACTTCTCCCCAACTTTCAGACTCTTTTTGGTTCATAATATAAATAAGGAGTAGAAAAAGGTATGTCTATTCTACCTTTCCAGTAGCGTAAAAAAAAAAAAAAAAAAGCTTTTTATTATGATGATAGAAAAAGCCTGTTATTTTTGTCTCACTGTTCTAAAATATTTTTCCACATATAACACTTATATTGTATGTGATATAAATTTGGAATCTAGACAAGTAAGAGAAGATGACCATATAGGACATATGTGCTTGTCGTTGGATATATGTGATTAAGCAATATGCAATCATCCTAAACTCTCTGGAGCACAAATATATAAGCCCATCTATAGAATGTTCTACCAAGTAAGAGGCATTAAACTATAAAAAAGAGAAAAACTGAAATTAACTGTGGTTTAATTTTAGAGATTGTCAGTAGCAAGTACTCAAAAGTAAGCTGTCCTGATTTTTCTTTTTTTTTTTTTTGTCATCAAGGACCCAGGTTTTTTCTGATCTTCTACTCTGAATTTCCAGTATGTCCTCTTTCTGCTTCATGTTTTCAAACTGACTGTTTTGACCAAATATTCACGTCCAAACAAGCACAAAACGTTCAAAGGCAGAAAATAAGTGCAAAGGTTGTGAGATAAGATCATTCATCTTATGTGTTTCTCTCCTTCTGGGAAAAAAAATCTTGTATGAAACATGCCAAAGCCAATGTTACGTAATACCTAATTAGCTAGAACTGAACTGAATTCCAGCTGCAAAGGAAGTTCTGGGGAGAAAAAAATGTATTGGAGAAGAAAATACTAGGAGGTAGGCGTGAGAGAATATGTTTGAAAAGGCCAATAATCTGTACTTGCAACACTTAATAATCAAGAGTTTGGCACAGTGCTAATGTAACATATTAGAAGTCCCATTTTACTGAGACCTAGGCTCACTTCATTACTAATATTTCTAGGTAATGTTATGTAATATGAATTGAAGTATTACTCAAGCATTATAACAATTATTTTAAAAATGTATCTCTATACAAATGTTAATACATAGATGCTGAGGTGAAATCATATCTCAGAGTGAGGATTTTAAAAATGTATTCTGTAAAATTTTAGTCCTATAATAATTTACAAGAAAATAATTTTCTGATCACAAATAAATTTGGTAAGTCTGTCAGACTCTACTGGTCCTTGGAGATTCACTGAAGACATATTAAAGGCTCTGAGAAGTCATAAAATTTTTTAAAGAAATGTTTAAATGTGTTTAGCTCAGTATTTTCAAAATGTGTAACACTTTTTTTCCCACAATTAAACTTCTTCATGTACAGAAATTGTAGTTTAGAAAAAGTATTCTGAGAAAACGTGTTCTCTGCCATGAATAAACTGTTCTAAAAATATAAAGTTAATCTGGCTGAATTTACCTACTTCCATCATCTTTAATATTTAAAATAGATTGACTCCCTAGAATATCCTTTATTTGTATCAGCAACAGTGATTCCACACATTGCTATTTACAAAACTCTTCTTTGTTTGCATTCTCTTTTTTGATCACAATAACTTTGTGATATAGGTTTTATTACAATCACCCATTTATAGATAAAGAAAATCAGCAAGGCCAACTAATTTATTTGCTTACACTCAGCTGAGTGATGGAGATGCAAATAGGACTTAAATGTTTAAATGTTTAAATGTTTTTCTCTACAACTTACTACTGGCTATTGAGCACATTGTTTAACTTCTATGAACTAAAGTTTTCTCAGCTGTAAATGAAGGCTGATTATGAGGATTCAAATAGCTAACGTTTAGTAACCATTTAATGAAGGCATAATGGAGATTATTATTATTATTACTTTTACTATACTATTATTATTATCATATTCATGAGTGCACTACAAATATATCTTAGAGTAAAAATCATTTGGTTCAGTGAAAAGATTTGATTTCTATTTTCACATTCCAACTAATACCAGGCTCCTTTATAATCTACATGGACAATAATAAGATCCAGTGAAGTTTCTAGACTTCATCATGCTTTTTGTTTGGACACATTGCCTTTCTATATTTTCTTCCCTCAATGTAAAATTATATTCCGTTACTTGTTCACCTAAAGAGTTGATGCTCATCATTCAAGATACATCTCAAATGCCATTTCCATTGTGGAATTTTAATTTTATTTTCCAGCGATGAGTTAGTTGCTCTCCTATCTGAGGTCTCTTCCATATCTTAGCATAAATATTATATTGTACTTTTCTATTTACTTTCCTCACTCTTTTGCAAACTTTTTGAAAGCATAGTCCATGGTTTATTCATGCCTATGTTTTTACAGTCTGGCAACATACTGAGCACATGATATGTTTGTTACACGGCATGTGCTATTTTGTCTTTCATAAAACACACAAATATATTCACAAAGGTCTACCA